>PVIC010010308.1:7134-43746 GCA_004025085.1 Thryonomys swinderianus | reverse complement strand
TACCAACAAAGAAAAGCCCTGGTCCTGAGGGCTTCACTGCTGAATTCTACAAAACTTCTGAAGAAGAGTTAATACCAGTACTTCTCAATCTCTTTAATGAAATTGAATGGGAAGCAGTACTCCCCAAATCATTCCTTGAAGCAGCCATCACCTTGATTCCAAAGGCAGGGAAAGATCCCACCAAAAAAGAAAACTACAGGCCAATCTCTCTAATGAACACTGACACAAAAATCCTCAATAAAATACTGGCAAATAGAATACAGAGAGGTATCAAGAAAATCATACACCCTGATCAAGTCGGATTTATCCCAGGCATGCAAAGCTGGTTCAACAAACGTAAATCAATTAATGTAATACACTATATTAACAGACTCAAGGACAAAAACCATATGATTATCTCAATAGACACAGAAAAAAGCATTTGACAAAATCCAACACCCATTCATGATCAAAACCCTACAGAGAATTGGAATTGATGGACTTTATCTCAATTCAATACAAGCTATTTCTGAGAAACCACAGCCAGCATCATACTCAATGGGCAAAAACTGAAACCTTTTACACTAAGGTCAGGAACAAGACAAGGATGCCCGCTGTCACCACTCTTGTTCAATATAGTACTGGAAACATTAGCCATAGCAATCAGGCAGGACAAAGATATAAAAGGAATAAAGATAGGAAAGGAAGAAGTTAAACTATCATTATTTGCTGATGATATGATACTCTATCTAGAGGATCCTAAAAGCTCAACCAAGACACTGCTAGACTTAATTACCAAATTTGGTAGTATTGCTGGATACAGGGTCAGTGCTCAAAAATCAACAGCCTTTGTCTACACAAACAACAGACTCACTGAAAGAGAAATTGAGGAATCAATCCCTTTCACAGTAGTACCCAGAAAAATGAAATATCTAGGAATCAACCTAACAAAGGAAGTGAAAGACCTCTACTCTGAAAACTATAGGACTCTGAAAACTGAGATAGAAAAGGAAACCAGAAAGTGGAAAGATATCCCTTGTCCCTGGGTCAGGAGAACGAACATCGTTAAAATGACTATACTCCCACAACTACTATATGGATTCTATGCAATTCCAGTTGAAATTCCAACAGTATACTTCACAGAGCTAGAGAAAATTATACAAAAATTCATCTGGAAACACAAGAAACCTAGAATAGCAAAAGCCATTCTAAGCAACCATGACATAGCAGGGGTTATTACAATCTTCAATTTAAAACTCTACTATAGAGCCACTTTGATAAAAACTGCATGTTACTGGCAAAGTAACAGACTTGAGGACCAGTGGAATAGATTAGAAGACCCAGAAACAACTCCGGATACACTAACCACCTTATCTTTGACAAGGGAGGCAAACATCCCCAGTGGAAGAGTGACAGCCTCTTTAACAAATGTTGCTGGAAAAACTGGGCTTTAGCCTGACAAAAACTAAAGCTAGACCTGTCTTTCACCATGCACAAAACTAAACTCACAGTGGATATGAGACTTAAACATTAAAACAGAAACAATAAGCCTGCTGGAAAACAGGCTAGGTAAAACTCTTGGAGACATTGGCTTAGGCAGAGACTTTATGAATAAAACCCCTATAGCATAAGAACTAGCAGAAAGAATCAACAAATGGGATCTCATTCTACTGAAAAGCTTCTGCACAGCCAAAGAAGTCACTGGCACTGCTAAAAGTCAATCAACAACATGGGAAAAAATCTTTACTAGCTGTTTATCAGACAAAGGGCTATTATCTACAATATATAAAGAATTCAAACAGATCAGCCTCCCCAAGTTTAAAGACCCAATTCAAAAATGGGCATCTGAAATGAAGAGACACTTCTCAGAGGTAGAAGTCAAAGCAGCCAAGAAGCATATGAAGAAATGCTCCACATCAATGGTCATTCGAGAGATGCAAATTAAAACAACGCTGAGATTTCTTCTCACTCTACAAAGAATGGCCACGATCACAAAATCAACCAACGATAAATGCTGGCATGGCTGTGGGGAGAAAGGAACCCTCTTCCACTGTTGGTGGGATTGCAGACTTGTACAACCATTGTGGAGATCTGTGTGGAGATTTCTCAGAAAACTAGGACTAGGGGTCCCATTTGACCCTGCTATCTCCCTGCTAGGAATATACCCAAAATAATTTTTTAAAAATCACATTGGAAAGACAGATGTACACCCTTGTTCATAGCATCTCAGTTCGTGATAGCTCAATCTTGGAAACAACCCAAATGTCCATCAACTGGAGAGTGGATAAAGAAGATGTGTTTTTTTAAAATTAAATGGAGTATTACTCTGCCATAAAGAATGACAATATTGATCCATTTAGGTGCAAATGGAGACACCTGGAGGATATACTAATAAGTGAATTCAATAGATTCCAGATAGGCAAATTCCGGATCTTCTCTTTGACATGAACACCTGTAGATGCAAATGAGCTCTAGAAAGAATGACAGCTTTTATAGAGTGGGAAATTTCCATAGGAAAATTGGTGTGGAAATTTAATGAGGGGAAGGAATAAATATGATACAGAAAGAATATAAAAGAGCATGTATAAAGGGGATGAGGAGGTGTGGGTGGATAGGGATATGGGTAAAAATAATAATTAACTTGTGTCATATACTGGTACAAGTTCCTGAATGTTATAAGTGATTGTGAGATGTATATAAATTGTACCAGTAAATAATTCAATAAAAAGATGTGTTTGTTTGATATAATGGAATATTTCTCAACCACAAGGAATGATAAATTAGAGACATTTATATGTAACTGGGAGTAACTTGAGTACATGCTCATTAGTGAAATAAATAGGACATAGATATGTTAATACCATTTCATTTCTGTAGTTTGAGAAACTGCAGTTGTAAATGAGGTTCAGAATGTATGATAGATATTGTGAAATAGGAAGAAAATGTTCAAAGGGAAAAGGAGTGTCAGGGAAAGTAAAGAAGGGGAAGAAGAAATTTGATGTTAAAACAAAAAATGGAAACAAAATTTATGTATATAAGCAGTTGGGATAGCAGGGAGGACAGGGGAATGAGAAAATAAGAAGATATATCATGTACAGGTACATTACATGAATTACATGTACAGGTACATTACATTAAATGTGATCATAATGTATATCTAAAATGTACCAATAAACTAAATAAATGAAGAAAATATTAAAAATGGAGATTTTTAATGGAAAAAAAAAACACCTGTAGGTCTAGCCACAAGACATTAGATGAACAGAGGCAGCTTCATTCAGTTATATTTAAACTTCCTCTGAAAGAAATGTGATTTTGCTCAGAAGAGGCAGTGGTTTTTTTTTTTTCCCATGGTCATCTGACAAGTATTTCTTGGCCCCCCCCCCCAGTCACATAAACTGACTGGGCTGAAGAAACAAGTTGATCATTTTAATAAACATTCTATACCTATTGTCTTGGCTACATTTCTCATTGCTGATAAAAAAATGCTCAACATCCAAAGTTAAAGGGGGAAAGGTTTATTTTTAACTTAAAATATATAGAGGTTTCAGTTCATGGTCAGTTGGCTCCAAGGCAGGGTGCCACGGCAGAGGGGCATTGTAGAGGAAAATCTGTTCATGAAATGTAGGACGCAGAGAGGAAACAAGCAAAAAAGTAGCAAAGAATCTGCAAATAAGGGACCATGTGAGCCTTCTCTTTGTACATTGTATTCTATCCAGGCTCCTTGCCTTTGTGGTTGGTAGCACTCACATTTAGGGTGGGGTACTTTGACTCTTAGGATGGCACTGTGAATCTATCCAATCACCACATCTTTAATCTAAGAATCATACATTGTAGTTCCAGCGACATCCCAAAAGCCACATGTATAACCATATGAAGCTTTGAGAACATCTAAATATGCCCTATAATACATGTATTACTCCAGCTACATTAGAGTACCACAGCTCGGGGAGTTTACATACAACAGAAATGTATTTCTCATACTGCTGAAAATTGGAAAATCCCAGATCCAGGTATCAACAGATTTAGTGTCTGTTGAGAGCCTACATTCTGGTTGATCTTCCTGCTAGGTCCACACATGGTAGAATGGATGGTAGAGTTGTCTTTATAAGGTCACAGTCACATTCATGAAGGTTCCATTTCCATTATCTAAAAGCCTTCCAAAGAATCAGTTTCATAAACCCATTTCATTGGTGATTAAAATTTCAACATACTGAATTTTAGGGACAGGAGAGGCACAAGCATTGAATCTACAGCATTGCCCTAGATGTACAGGGATATGTGATAAGGGTAAAAAAAATAGGGGATTAGATATGCAGTCAAATTACCTGATCTCATAGAAAATCTTTGAACTTTAGTATACTACTGAACTGTTCCTAAATAGAGACAAGACAGACCCCAGAACCTACAGAAGATCCAGAACATAGAACTATAACCTCTTTCAGTCTTACTCTGTAATTCACAAGCCTCTAAATGAAAGCAAAAAAATGTGCAAGAAGCAAAATTATTACTCAGAATCTTCCTACTGAGTGAGATTGCTAGAGTCTCTGGAAAAGTAGAAACACCTAGTTATTTCACGGGTAAACTATGCTGAGTTAGTTGAGATGTTAGATGGCAGTATCTACTTCTCTTGCCACAAGGAAAGAGAGGCTAAGCCCTAGAAGCTATTAATATCAGACTAAATGCTCTTTGAGGGAGAAAAAGCAGCTCCATATTTGGTATGTATAGTTAGGACTCTGGGGACAGATAGCCATCTGGTTTGGACTCTTGCTATCAGGTAATGAGGCATGATTTAGATGACATTTTATTCTGGTAACTGCTAGCATGCATTGAGAGAAATGTGTCTCATTGTTAGCTCTAACAAGGTTTTTCTTTTACTTTCTTACTTTTTTTACTTTCTTGTGAACTTCTTTGCTTGGTTCCATGCACAACTACAATAAAGGAAATAGTCATAATTTTAAGGAACTTGTTAATAATCATTGAGATATTTTATGTGATTCTTCTAAGATTCACCATAGTGCAGGAAAACTTGGTTGTTGTTTGGGTTTTACTTTCTAAAATCACTGACTGACAGATTTAGATGAGGAGACTACCCATAAGAATATCAAGTCATGAAAATATAGTTGAATGACCTTTCTAATGACTCTCAAGACATAGGTTATTTAATTATATCTTGAGCATTTCACAAAACAAAATTATAGTTCTGGTCACCTGATTTTCCATATTTCATATGAGTATGGTAATTATACAGCATTATTCCACTTTGAGATTTGAGTAGAAAGACACATTTTCTTCAGGAGAGTCTAACATGATGTATTCTCAAGGAAAAAAAAAAACTCATCAATGCTGGACATGCATCACTTTTGGAGTTTCTTGTATCTTCTATTTCTCATTGCCCTCATTATAAACACAAATATACATATACATATATATGTATATATACATATATGTATACTTATATATATGTATATGTATGTATGCATGCATGCATGTATGTATGTATCCTGACCTCGCTATGTAGCCCAGGCAAACCTCGAATTCAGCAATCCTCCTGCCTCTGCCTCCTGAGTGCTGGGATTACAGGTGTGAGTCACTGTGCCCGGCTATCCTCATTATATTGTAACCAATGACTATCAGTATTTAGCATTTTCAAGTCACCATGCCATGTTTTACTTGATTAAATTAAATACTTTCTGTTTTGTTCAGAATACAAACATAGGCAAATACATCCCAAACCATAGATTTCATGAAATTCACCATCAATCATTGAACCACTGAGAAGTGTAGACATCTTTTCTTGAACATTGTAATGAAAACAGCGATTTACAAATAATATATGTTAAATTTTCATAAAATATTTGCTTATACTTATTGGTAAGGTTCTTATTTCTCAGAAGCATTATAAAAAGAAAATGAAATAGAAGGCTTCTAGTGATCATTTTGAACTGCAGTATTGAATTATATCCTGAAAGTAGAATAGAAATCTTTATTTCCAGTCAATGGGGCAAATAGTTTTTCTACATCATTAACATCATTTATTTCTTTAACGATTAATACAATATTGTAGCTATTTTTTTAAAAAATCATAATGATGAAAATTCAAAAGGACTTCTACCTGTCTCAGGAACCATCTTGAAAAAATGGATTTTCTTCTTTTATGCAAATTCTTCCTCACACACATACATGACCTCTAAAGGTATATAAATATACAAATAGTAAATTAATTTGAGGTGAGGGACATTTAAATCTAGAGTTCTAGTTGTACCAGAGATACAACTACAAATTTCAAGAGGTACCAGTACTTTATGCTGTTTGTGTTGAGGAATTAAAAACAAAATTTCTCCTAACCCAGAAATAATGTCTACAAGCACAATAGAGAAACAAAACACTTTAAGTATATAGTAAGACTTAAATCAGAATGTGATACATATTGTAGGTAATCTGCTAAGGGGTTTGTGATAGAATATTCACCCTTCTACATAGACAGATGCAATTATATACATTTATAAATTATATACATTTCCTAGCCAATAATAACCGGTCTTCAAAGAAGAACAAAAATTAACATTATTCATCAAACACAGAATATTCTAACTCTACCTAATAACAGAATGAGTTAATTGGTTTTATCCAAAGAAAATCTTTTATCTCCTATCTTCATAATAAAAAAATAGTTTTGCAACTTGGAGCAACAAAGGTTTTGAGTGAATTAGGCTTTGTATCACATGAACTAAGAAATAGGGATGCCATCTCTCTTGTTGTCTATTCACAGATGGTGCTCAAGTCCTCAGGAAGGGTGGTATGGTTTCTATCTAGGTGTCTCCCCAAAGCCTCATGCCCTCAGAGTTGGAGCTTTAGGGAAGTGAATGGGTCCCTGGCATGCAATAGTGGATTAAAGAGATGCTGGCTGTATCCGTTCACTGACTGTTTTAACATAGTTATGGGAGTAGATAACAGGAAGGCCTACCCTGGGATCTGGGTGGCAGCAACAAGTAGAATCATGGGCTGAATGAAATAAAAAGGGAAAGGAAGGCTCAGTGCTATGGCCTGTTTCTCCTCTTCCATGCACTTTTCCATACTTCACTCCCTTCAAGCCAGCAGACTATGGATGAAACCTCTACAAACATGAACTATAATAAACTTTATCTTTTTAACCATGGTTGTCAAGTATTTTGTCCCAGCTATAGGAAAGTAAGCCAAAAGACATTTTTAGACCATAAAGCTGATAAAAAGGCTTTTTTATATTAACAAAAAAGTACATTTCAAAGAGAGGGGAAAGTACACGACCAGTATTCTAGTTTATGTAATTTCAAAAACTGGGAATTAGAGTCTCCACATTTATTTCCAACAGGGAGAATCAAGTCTCTTATTTTAATTTTATATGTCCTTTCAACTATTCCCATAGCATCCTGTAATATGCAAACTGGAAAAAAAAACAGTGTTCATAGATTGGTTGTAATTTAATCATCCATGCAAAATATACATATTTCCCTTAATTGGGTCTTGCCATATACGGTGTGATTGTAATCATAAAGACAAAGTGAACAGGAAAAGAAAGTCAGGGTTTCCTTTTCCTTGGAATGCATACAAATAAATAATATATATATTATTTATATATATATATATATATATATATATATATATATATATATATAATTTCTAGAGAAACCACAACATCTGATTTTCTAGCTCCTGATATTATTCTCCATGATTGTGCAGGTAATTTCTTATAAGCAATCAGGGAAAGAGAGTGTGTAATACAAACAGAAAACAGCAGAGGTAAACAGGGAAAACTGAAAAGGTCAGTGGAACATTGGGTGAGTATTTTCATAGGAGAAAAGCAGACAATGTATTCTTTCAACAAGGCTGATGCTGTCACATTCTCTTGTAAGACACAACTTAAAAGCAGGATCCCTTAGAGACATCAAGCTAAATGGGAGACAGGAATGCCTTTCTGTGTCATTTAAAAAATGTCCCTTGAGGGAAAAATACAAATGCAAAGGTAAAAACTAGTATTTAAGGAGATTTTCTGACTTATTACAAACAAGTCAAAGTGAAAAACAAGCTGACTACTTCAAATTCAACTGTGACCAAGTTCAATAGTGAAGGGTTTACTGAAGAATGACTGAACACCTTTGACACCTTGGGTTGGTTCAGATTATCTTGAAAATGACGTTGTGTCACCCTGCACTCTCCTAAAAGAGGTAGTGTTGTGGTAACTCACAGGAGAAAAGTTAAATTGATAATGATGTTTCCATGTTTCCAAGAAAAAACAAATGTGTGTGTGTGTGTGTGTGTGTGTGTGAATGTACCTGAGCTCAAAAATCTTCAAATTGTTTTAACTTATTTACTGAGATCCTTGAGTATTTGTGTTCTAAAATATATGAAGTCTTCTCATATTTTAATAAATAGTGCCATCCTCATCTCTCTAATGCCTTATTTCTAAATGCATAATTATGTGACTGAAAAATCTTATGTCGAACATCATTTTAATGTTTATAATTAGTGTTGAAATTATTCAAAAACTATACATTAGAAAAATGCATAGAAACAGATTGCATGGGTCCTGTGTTAGAAACATGTCCCAGAGTCGTCAGTATGGTGTGGCTTTGCTAAAACTTTACAAAAATGATATTATTAAATGTATGAAACAAAGGTATTACTTTTTTCCTTTTGCAGAAGAGAAAATTAAGTCCTGTGAGGCTTCTGGTAAATCCCTAACATGTGAAAAATTCATACCCCAGCCCCTCACTACTCAGCAGTTTCCTCATAGCTTTTTTGTTTGTTTGTTTGGGGGGGGGAGAAATACCATCTCTCTCTCTTTTATTTTCAATTGAATTATTTATTGGTATATTTTACATACAGCTCACAATCACACTCAACTTTGGGGGATTTGTACCAGTATATGACATGAGTTAATTCTCATTTTTACCCATATCTCAGCCCACCCCAAACCCTCCACCCACTATATGCATATGCTTTCTTTTTCTTTTCAATTCATATTTATTCTTTCTCCTCATTACTTTCCTCTACCATATTCCCTTTGAGTATTTCCAATTTTACAAAATCTATCATATATTCTAGAACTCATGTACATTTTGAATTTTCTCCTGATGTTTACCCTCCTTCTCCTCTCTTCCTTAGCTCCTAGTCACCATTCCCAACTGAAATCATTTCTCCAGGCAGATTTATTTAATATGCAAGAGAAGTTAACCTCTTCTACCTTTCATGTTATCCTACATACTTCTTCAAAGTACCTACCAGGATTTTCAATAATTTAGTTATCTTTTTATTTAATGTGCTTTCATTCTGGGCTAGAAAGTAAATTCTATGAGTGCAGGGTTTAGGCCTCTCTGCTTAGTTTTGTAATGTAGCACAGTCCCTGTACCAATCAAATAGCACTTGGAAGAATGAGTGGATGAACCAACCAATTCATATAAAATATTAATGTGTAGTGGAAATTTTTCTAGGCAAGTCTTTTAACAGTAGACTAGGCTGATAATATGACTAACCTTCCACAAGAAAAATGTTACTCTTGCCGGGCGTGGTGGCTCACGCCTATAATCCCAGCACTCGGGAGGCAGAGGTAGGAGGATTGCTAAGTTCGAGGCTTGCCTGGGCTCCATAGTGAGCTCAGGGCCAGCCTGAACTACAAAGCGAGACCCTGTCTCAAAAAAAAAAAAAAAATGTTACTCTCATGTGGACATGAGATGCACAAATTTAATTCTAGGATGAGTTTAAATTGCTGCTGGGAGATTAAAGCATTTAAAAACACAGCTTGGATTTTAAAATGTCATTATGTTAATGGTCATCACTGTAAATAATTCCTTAATTTGGTTGACACAAAAAGTACATTACGTTAGCCACAGAGTTCTACCAAATATAAAACAATCATAGGTTTTGCATTCAGTTTAGAACACTGTTCCAGTGGGGTGTCAATCTCCTATTCTGAGTGACTTCAGATAACTGAAAAGTGCTCAAACATTGCAGAATTATATTCATTTTTTGTAATGTAGCAAAACAAATGCCTGCTGTCCTGTAGGGTCCTCCCTGACCAGTGTTAGAGTAAAAAAAAAAAAAAAAAAAAAAAAAAAAAATATATATATATATATATATATATATATATATATATATATATATATATATTCAGAACTCAGAAAGATCGCATAGGATTCTGTCAACTACAGGCTTGACTGCCTGTGGGCTCCTTGTCAGTCAGCAGACTTTATTTCTTCACTTTAAGGACTTGGTTATTTAAAAGAAAATATACACTTAAGTAGTAAGGGAGCCTACAGTGATGGTATGTAAATAAGTCCACATTAAAAATACTGAGCCTCCATTTCTAAATCTGTGGTATTCACTTATTAATATATCAAGGACTAGAAAGAAAGGAGAGCACAGTTATGTTTCTAAAAATAAAATTTAGCAGCTTACCTGATTTTATTTTCTTATTAGAGTGATATGATTGTCTCACTTTTAGCTTTCATATATCAATATTTCTCTTCTAATCAATCTAAGACTTGGAAGTGGCTGAAAGCTTACACTGGATAAAAAGGAAGGCTAGAAAACAATGCACAGATACGATCAACTCCTAGGAATTGAACAAGTATCAAGAGATAGAAATCTAGCCATAGAGGCAAAGCATTTTGTGTGGAGAATACAATGGTAAGTACCAGGCAGGAATGGATCAACACAGGCAGGCAGACAGGTATCATACGGGTGTCAAGGAAATGCAGCAAGTGTTAAGTGTGTTAATTTAAAGCCAAGGTAAGCTTGTTAAGCACGAATACAGAAATTCTATAGAGGACCACAGGAGTGCTGAGAACATTGGAGAAAAGCAGTATAATTCCTACTGCAAAGATAAAATTTTTCAAGACAGATTAGAATGCAAGCTCTCTAAATGCATAATGGGACTCAATCCTGAGAAGTGAAATGCCAGGAAAGAGATTTGATCACAGAGAGAGGATCAGTAGCTTGATGTAGAACACAGGATGGCTTTATCTTAAATAAAACCAAGATAGAGAAAGTGACTACGGGGGGAAAAACAGACTTAGCTAGATGTTGCCTCATGGTGGAAATATTGAGTTGCTGGATTGGAGCTTTTATATTGCTTGATTAAAATCTTGCTTCAACTTCAATCTGAATTTACCCTAGTGAGGAAGGAAGTACAAAATTAAGTGTTTCTAGTTATATCTATAAGGGATGAGAATGAATGAGGACAAATGTATAGGACTTTAAATTGCCAGGCAGAAATTATACATCTTTTATTTTCAAGCCCACTAAGAAATAAAATGTTTTAATGTATGTTATCTTCCCCTGTTGTGGCCAAACCTTTCTCCAGGTGCTTTCACTTCTCTTCTCTCTCTCTCTCTCTCTCTCTCTCTCTCTCTCTCTCTCTCTCTCTCTCTCTCTCTCTCCTGGTGGATGAATAGACATAATGTCCCTTTAAGAAACTGCAGCACTCAGGTGATGCAGGTGACTGACGCAGGGGATGGCAGACCAATCATACATTATTAAATGCTACTTCCACCCTTGCACCTAATCACACCCCGCTGTGAGCACTGCTCCCTCCCTCTCATCCAATCACATCCCAAGCGACCCTATATAAATACCTGTAACTTCCATAATTATCGGGAGAAGCTTCTCAGTGGAGTCTGGGAGTTGTGATTCTGCGTCCCTGTTCACCCTCCCGAGGTCATCAGACAAAGCCGGTAACCGGCCCAGGCCGGGTGACACCCTGTGGGTCGGGTTTCAAAAATATTAGTAGAATACAATAAAAGGAGAGAAGCAGGAGGATCAATAAAACCATTTTCTGGCTTCCATAAAGATGTTCTTTTGTTAGTAATCGGAAGATGACATTTCATAAAAATACATTCATACAAATATATTCATACAAAAATACTTCTGTAAAAGTGTATTCCATTCTGACAATAAGGTGTAACACGCATAAAAATATACTAGTGCTAACTTTGCATCCCAGCCCTCCCACGAGGCAGTTGTGCCAATATGTGCTCATTGTTTCATTTCCCCTTTCCATAACTTTTCCTGCTCAAGATTTATTAATTAAAAGAAACTGTCATTTCAATTGTCTATTCCTGTGGCAATTGTTTGCCCGGTGCTTCTTCCAACAGAGCTGGGCAGAGCACTCACTGATCCGGGTGGTACGTTACAGGTTTCTGAGTGAAGTTCAGGTGTTTATATGGCGTCAGAGGAGCAGAATGGTGTAGTAACATCTCTCACCGCTGGGGGGATGTATGTGAATTACTGGAGCCATTGGCGATTGTCACCAAAATACTTAAATATGGCCGCTTTGGTATGGCTTCAATACTTCTGGATTTGTTGTTGTTGTTTGTTTGTTTGTTTGAATACTACTGTCTTCTATGTATAGTTATCTCAAACTTAAGATCTTTAAATGAATATCTATTTGGAGAGTAATATTTGTCATAACATAATTAGAAGTCTGAAGATTTATAAAAACTCTCATCATTGAGTGATATGCCCCACTACATGAACCCACACGATTATAAATGGCTGAACAGATGAAACTATTAAGTTAACAGAGTCAAGCTGGGGTGAAGTTTGTATTGGTAAGATCACATTTCATGTCATTTTTAATGATGACTTTGTGGTTTTGAACTTTCTAGTGATTTTAATTAGTACATTTGTAAACTATTTGTGGAATTATCAGTGCGTATGTAATTATCTACGCAAGCTCGCCCTTTATAGAGAATAAGATATTCCCTTTGCTGTTACTGTAATGCTACCCGCTTTGAGTCCAGCAATAGTTCACACTGTTAGTGAAGTGTAGGTTGTTTTCCATGCCAATTACACTTTTGTCGTGTATATCTTTTTATCATGTCTCATAAACTTAAGAGTAATTTCTATCTTGTGTTCTTGAGAGCTTCTTATGGCTTACATACTAAAAGTTCTTTAAGCACAGTGATTGTGTTTTATATATCTTTGCAGCTAGTTAAGTGAATCTAATCAAATGAAAAGTAGATCATTCAAATCAATTCTTGAATTCAATTTTAGTAATTTTATATTGTTTATAGTCATTTTTAGATCTGTTACTGAGGACTGGGCTTGCTGTTCTGTTTAGATCTGATCCTTGTGTAGTACTATTGTATCATGGTATTCCCTTATAATCTCAAGTACTTAATTGGTTCCACTATTCAAAATATAATATGTTTATAATGACATTTTTAGTGTTCTTTGATTTGATACTGTTTATGTTAACTATGATTTTCAGACTTTTTTCCTGTCTTTCATCAAGTTCCACAATTTTTTGTTAAATATTAAATTTATTGCCTCATCTTTACCCCAGTGAATTTTTGAACTTGGCTTTATAATAGAAAAAAAATTTTTTTTGAGACAAAATTTCACTTTCTAGCTCAGGCTGGCCCTGAGCTCACTATGTAGCTCAGGCAAGCCTTGAACTCAACAATCCTCCTGCCTCTGCCTCCCAAGTGCTGGGATTACAGGCTTGAACCACCAAGCTCTGCTAAAATTCTTTATTTTTATTCTTATGCTATCAGTTGTGTAAGTTTTAAGTCTTTCATTTGTCTTTCAAAAGCTGAATCCCATTACCTAGAGAAAATTGTGTCTATTACAGATGAGAGTTCTTTTGCATTACATGCAAATTTCTTTGAGCATAAAGTGTGACTTTTATGATAGTGCTTTGTAGCCTACTATATACATCTGATGTTCTGAAATAAATGTTTGATCTCAGAATATTGGCTTTTTTGTAAGTGTCAGATCGAAGTGGAAAATAATACAGCAATTTATGACCATTTTAGGGTGTGAGTTGCATAATTTTTCATTTCTGTTCCTAGAAATTTATAGATATAATTTCTGACTTAGCCTTTAAATTTTTAAATAAAATTTTGCTACAAATACAAATGAATATTTACTTTCCTTTTATAATGTGTATCTCAAATAAAAGATGAGATATTGGTTACCCATGATGAATATGTTTGGTTATGTATTTCAAACATATCCTTAGAAAAAGATAAAACATAACAGAAAAAATAGATCTACTTATTTAAATTATATAAAATATACCATTCTCAAAGTTGTTATTTTTTAAGTAAATCTATTATCAATATTGGTGTATGAAGAAAAGCCAAATGTATGCACAAGGGATCATGTTTTTTACTATGTTTCTTAGCAAGCAACATCCTTTTATTGGTGCTTTTCTTTGATACTGTTTGCTGAATAGTCTCAAGTAGTACTAACGTATCTGTTATTTTTCCATTAGAGATGTATCTCTTCTTTTTCTATATCCATTAACACCCTTAGATTTTGTGAAATTTCCTTCCTATTTTACAACAAAATAAATGCAAGATCATTTACTGTTGTATCCCCATAACTCTGTAACAACAATACCATTACTAAGATAGCTCTTTTTCTTATAACTGTAAGTTACTCACAAATTTTCTTTGCCACTTACTATGAACTGATGGAAAACTATCACAAATTCTAGTAGATAAGTAGAAATACTATAATTTTCATAGAAAAGGTTCCTGAAATGTGTAACTATTGCTTCAGCATGTATTTCTTTTCTACCATTATGATCATTATTTTTGCTTGATTTTATATATCTATGTGTTAAGAACTTGAAAACGGGATGTCTTTCTTTTTATTTATTTTCTGAGTTGGGAAACACATGGATCCCTTTTGAATGTCATTTCATTTCTATGTAAAGAAAATGTTAATTTCAGTCTTTTACGGGAATTAACTACTGCTCGGTTAGCCAGACACTTTAGTAATGAAGCTACATTTCCATTTTCAGATAGATAGTCCTAGACTGAAATATTGCCGGCCAAGACAGGAATCTCAGAAGTCTCTGGCATTGTGATTGATGACAGTAGAACTGTATGAAGTTAGTATACACATCTTCACATCTCTGCTTTAGCACACATAGTTTCTCTACATGATATCTGCTAGTAACAATGCTCGCTGCTTCTCTGGATTGGTGGCTTTTATGAGTAATTTAGTATTCGGACTCAATAGTGTCATAATGTTGTCTATAAAGCCTCTCTGCCACCCGTGGGATCTCAAAACACTTTGTGTGTGTGTGTGTGTGTGTGTGTGTATTGCCACATTATCTTATTTATCTGCTTCTTTCCCCTATGCTTGTTAGACTTTGACACCTTGAAAATAAGATTATATTTTATTCCTATAGCCTTTTTATTCTCTCCATTTTACCCAAACTTAGTGGCTAGGTACACAAGAAGACACATACCCAATGAAGTTCATCAACTTTGCAAGTTCATCACATTTGATTCAGTAAGATTTCACCCTTCAGATTCAACAGTAGAATACTTTCCTCTTTTGGATTCTTGGCAGTAGGCTCATCACATGTGTCATTATCATCTACTTCATTTTTTCCTACTTATCTTCCTTTTCTGTGTCTTTCTTCTCTAGCAGCTTCCAAACATTTCATCCTGTGCTTTATTACCGATTCTTCCAAGTGGTATAGATGAAGAGGCAAAAGGTAATCATCAGAAGAAAATTTCCTTAGAGCTTTTTGGTCTTGTTCCTCTCCTTACATTATGTCTCTCTTCAGATTCTTTTATGAATGTACATGGTTTTCAATTGATATGTATGGGGATAAATACAGTTATAAATATATATGACTTTGGGCATAGATGTCAATTGTGAAACTAAAAAATATCTTTGCATTACTTGTGATATTTTTGTATATAAATGGCATAATTAGGATGTCTAACACTAAGTTCTTGTGCCTGTTGTTTGGGTAGTGATAGGGTGCGTGACTAACACATGTAAGGTCCTAAATTTCATTCCGAGTGACACAAACAACAGCAAAAGAAAAACAAACAAACAAACAAAAAACCCTCAAATTAGTTGCAGGTAAAACAACAGAGATTACTATTCCTCAAACCTGGACTTTTTAGACCCTAGGTGCAATCCTTACTAATGGATAAAAAAGGAAAAATGATTTTTTAAAAATTAAAATAATCTTTTAATTTTATGGAAAGGTTATCTGGGTAAGTATACAGATTCTGCAAATAAATAACAGCAACTCTAAAGACTTTATCAGAATATTATTTTAATTACCTATAAGATATTTTTATATGTCACCTAGTATCTAAAAATTTCTAAGGATCATGGTTTTAAAGTAGTAATAGATTTTGGAAGAATGATGAAAATAAAAGCTCAGATTTTTTTTTTTAATCTAGTAACTTTATCCAGGTTTGTCCATCAGCTTACTTTAAAATCATATTGTTTTTCTCTGTCTTCCTTGGTTTGAACTTTAATATATTCTCCTTCAGTATTCCACTTGTTCTTCATCCAAACTCATAGACTAAAACACAGGTTTGCTACTAATTTTGAATGCTTATAGTTAGTATTTTTATAAGCATTCTGAGAACACGACATGAATTTTATCCTAGTGCAAGGTTTACTTGACATTTAATGCAAACTGTTTCCATGAAACCTATTGTTTTCACATGACTTCCAAGCGCGGGTTTCATTGCTTAAACAGATTTAGAGAACACGCAGTAATTCTCAACACATTCACATCAACTTCCCCCAGCTACAATTACACAACTTGTGTTTACTCAGAAATAATTATTCAGAAATACAACTCAGCACTGTTTTATGAAATTAGTTATTGTTCAATGAAAACTACATTTTAAGAAACACTCAAATCTGTGCTGTACCAGATAGGGTAATAGTACACTGAGACACAGATTTAGGAAGACAGTGAGGGAAAGGAAAGCAGCTATGTGAAGTGCATGGCGAATTCAGTTGGATGGAAGTTGAGCAAAAGGAGAAGGAGCTGGGCGACACGGGGCCAGAGCAGCCAATCACAGACGGGCTTTTGAGTGCCTGGCTTTGGTCTTCGGCAGAGAGGACACTGGGACTCTGACTCCTCTGCCCAGGTTGTTAGGACTGTTTATTACCTCTGAGGATCTGCAGCAGAAAAGCTGCTTGTGCTTTTACAGCTACTTATATTTTATTCTATTACTGTTCATATCTTCATCATGTTACTTTACTCTGAACATGAGAAATTAGAAACCACTTTGCATATTTTTTTTTTTTTTTTGCTTTTTTTTGGAGACAGGGTCTCGCTTTGTAGTTCAGGCTGGCCCTGAGCTCACTATGGTGCCCAGGCAAGCCGCCGCGAACTCAGCAATCCTCCTGTCTCTGCCTCCCGAGTGCTGGGATTACAGCCGTGAGCCACCACGTCCGGCATTATATATGGTAACCGGGGATAGAACTCAGGTCCTTGCGCTTGCAAGGCAGGCGCCGGAACCACTGAGCTAACCCTCCGGCCCCATATTTTCTTTTAAAATGTCTGAAAACAAGTAATTCTATCGTTAAGGTGCTATCGGAAGAACAAATCAGTGCACAGTGGAAAGTCTCATGGACCTGGCAGACCAGTGGTGAAACCTGCAAAACTTTTCTCTTTATGTGATTTCACAAACATCAAACACTGTATTTACTGTTAATTTTTTGTCTCATTTGGTTTCTTATTACTAAAAAAGAAGCACTAACACTACTGAGAAGCCAAGTAAAATTTTGAATTATATATATATATATATATATATATATATATATATATATATATATATAGCAGTAAAGACATATTATGCCATAAAATATTTGTGCACTTAACATTTATAGTCAAATATATTTATTAGTATTTAGACATATATATTATATGTGCTTAGGGAATCTAATAAAGATTGCACCTGATGGTTTCCCTTACAGATATTTTAGAATAGCAAAATAGTGAAAGACCAAGAATTAATTTTAATAAATTAAACTGAACATAGACAATTGGTCATGAGAATTTTACATTTCTTAGGCGTTTCTAAAATAAAATACATTTTAAAATATTTGAGTAGAATTGTACTTACATTCAAATAAGTTTATACTTTGCTATTTTAAAAACAGAATACATTTTTCAAAGGATTAATTATAAATTCAAGTAAAAACTATAAATGCTTATTGAAGGGAGAAAGGAAGTCTGGATTTAGAATGAAGAAAAATAAATAACCAATGTTCTAAAACAGCTTTTTCACTTGTTAGCAGAAGGATTTAGAGAAATTTATGACCTTTCAATTTTAAGTTTTGTCATTTACAAAATTCTTATGAGAAAAGTACTGACCACAAAACATTTTATTTTAGAATATTAATTATATCTGTATATTAATTACTCAAAGAAATGCAAACACTAGTTTCATAATGAAAATTATCAACATCACCTCCCTATTTCACAGCATTTGCTTTATGTCTATTTTAATTATATTTCATAGACTTTATTTTTAATTGAAATTATTAAAAATAATTGAATAAAATAATATTGTATAAAATGGCTGTGAATTTTTCTATATTTCTTCTTGGAAAACTTACTGAACAGTTATATTTGGACTTTAGATTATATTTGGACATTAGGATTTTCAAGAAGCAGAAAGTGAGATGATTATACTTAATAAAAATGTGAGGATTTTTATGTGTTGCTATTTTAGGTTCTACTAACCCAATTTTACATCTTGACTGGAATGTGATTTTTAATTTTCTATAAGTTTTTGAGGTTATATAACTTTAATCTTAAACATACTAAGTGAAAGTTCTTACAGTGTGAACTTTTCAAAGCTTCTTTTAAAAAAGCTACCTAGTGTACTTGGAAGTAATGTCATTATAATGTACACATTAAAATTTGATACCATGACAAAGTATTGCGGATTTACCTAGATGCATACATGGTTATAATTATGCAAAAAGTAAGTAAATTTCTCTGTAGAAAATATTCCACAACCATATATATATATATATATATATACATATATATATATATATATATATATATAAATGTGTAAGCTATTGCAAAAAAGCATAAATGATACACTGTGTACAGAACATCTGTATTTATATTTGAAATATCTATAAGAGTACTTAAAACAGGAGCTATAGTAGTAGAGATCTTATGAAACAAGCCTAGATCATTTTCTATCATAATCAGATCTCATAAACTTAAGGCCTTTTGAATTGATTGTGTTTATCTACAGATTAATTACCTAGTTAAATTGTTATTATATTACCATGTAAACATTGTCCTTATTACTGCTAATTATTTTTGTGTCCTCTATAAAATTTAAATACATATTTTTTCCGATTTGATTTAGTGACAAAACTAAGGATATAATTAATAATAATGAGAGGTTTAGGTTCTGCTAGGTTGATGAAATCATTTACATAATATTTTGTGAAGTTGAAGAACTCAGCATAATGAAATAGTAAAAGTAAAGCTAAAATTCTCTTTTGAGACTTTTTGATAAATATCTAAGTTGAGTTACACAACTTGGCTTGCAATTATTACCTAAAACATGAATAGTATTATAGTCATTATTGATGTTTAAAAATTCAAGGGTCACTAGAACATAAAAGAATGGGAGAACCTATGCAGGAAGGGCCCCTGGTAGAAAATTCTGAAATCTTTATCTGCTGATATTTTGGTGAATATAACAACAACATGCAATAATTCTAGTTAAAAAGAATCAGGAAATGTAATAAAGATAGAGAGAGAGAGAGGAGAGAGATTTCTGTTTATTGAAATCCAGTGGCTTACAGTTTTTTATATGAGTAAGTAACTGTCTCTAATAGTTGTTCTCAAAGCAGTTAAAAGGAAACCCCCCCATGCATGCGGAGTCTGGCTGATTACTTTTTTAAACTGGTTATTTCCTAGAAAAAAGAACAAAATCATCCTTAGGAAACATCACACAATGTATGAGCAATTCATAAAAAAAGAATAGTGATATGTATGTTGGCATACACACACACACACACACACACACACACACACATATATATATATATATACACTCATCTCTCAGATAAACATGACATGTGAAAGCAGATGTCTGCTGAAAGTACAAAAGTGCCACGTGTGTCTCTTATATGTGATTTAGCATTAACATTGTTTTCTCCATCAATGGTGTGTTGGGTCTGGCTGTGAGCCCAGGTCTCAGATAATGGCTAACCTGAGAGTAGCCTGGTACCATCTGGTTGTCTCAGGTAGGAGACATGTGAAAAATATCTACCAATCTGCTCATTGTCTTCCAGAGAACATACTAATATTCATTGTGGTAGAACATTTTCCTTGTGATAAGGGCATGAAACTTCTTGCAAATAAATGAAACAGACCAGATTTTATTCATTTTTCAGAACAATGGAAAAAAAGATCTAGGAACAGATGGAGAATAATGACTTCTTGTGGATTCAAAATTTTAAATAATGACATTTTTTTTAATATGATGAGGACCTGAACTAGCTACACAGTTAAGGGTGGTGTAACCAAAGACAGAGGAACATGTTGTCACAAGACTGTGAATCAATAAATTTATAAACCTATGGATTTTTCTTAAGGGAAGAATGATCTTTGGCATTCACTTCATAAAAATTAATAATTTTAAAATTTAAATTTATTTTAACTGAGTTGTTAAAAATTGTATCTATTAATTGAATGCCATGTGACATTTGGCAGATTGCTTGATGATTAAATCAAGGACAGCCACATCTACCTCCTTAAATATCTATCACTTTTTATGGTAAAAATACTCCAGTCTCATTCTTCAAGCTTTTTTTGGACACATCAAATACATTACCGGCACCTATCACATGCTACTGTGTAGTAGTGCACAGAACTCTTGCTCCTGTCTCCCTATCATCCAGCAGCCCTTTACAGAAGGCAGCCCTTCCTTCTCTCCTTGTCCTTTGGTAAGCACAGTACTGAAAACAACTTGCTAAGGTTTCACAGGAGTGAGACCAGGCAGCACTTGTCTGTTTTGGCCTGGCTTAATTCATTTACATAATGATCATCAATTGTGTATGAAATTTTGCAAATGACTATATTTCATTCTAAACAATATATTTATCATATTGATGGTTTATAGATTTAGACAGAACATTTAAATAATGTACACATCTTTGAACTGAGGTTATCCATCAATATAAATACTTATCTTTTCTCTGGCTTTAATTTATAAGGAAGTATAATTTTATGTAATCATGATAACTTGTTGTGTTTCAGTCATAACTATTTGGGTATTATATTTTCAGTTTTTATATTTCAAATAAACTATCTTTATTCAATCTAAATCATGCTGGGATACCAGACCATATTATGAAGGTTAAATTCACCTCATTCACTTAAAATCTGAATGTAATTTAGAAAATTATCTTCATG
The DNA here is from genome assembly GCA_004025085.1 of Thryonomys swinderianus. Lineage (NCBI taxonomy): Eukaryota > Metazoa > Chordata > Mammalia > Rodentia > Thryonomyidae > Thryonomys > Thryonomys swinderianus. Next base: position 22,550 of record PVIC010010308.1, on the reverse strand, counting down.
CTTATAAAAGGTAGTCTTCTTCCTTCATTTGCCATTTCACTTTCCTAATAAATACACTCCAACTGTGCATCTTTATCAGAATTTTCATCGTTTCAAATTATATGTAGCAACTAATAATACATGATGTCACAGGTTGGGTAAAGAATTGATAAGAGAACAAATCTTATGTGGTTACTGTCTAAATATTTCCTTTGAAAATAATTTCAAAATATCTAAGAATTTGTATTAATATTTTGTTTTTAAAAATGCAATGAGACACATAACATTTTCACATGTCATAGGTTAGAAAGTGTTATAAATGTATCTTTTACTACTTACTCTAATCAATCCCCTGAGATGAAGTTTGAAATTAAAATACCTCAGATGGAAATTAATTTTACACTTGGTTATGTCCTGGACGTTAAATATGAACTTTTTTGTTTACTATTTTCTTTATAATTGAAGATTGCCAAAACACAAAGCTATTCTAGAATCTATGACAATACTGGTATATTTGAGTTAAAGGTCAAATCTTTAACCTTGGTAGAAACAATGTTGTATACACACTTTCTTCATTAAAATTTTGTATGTCATTATATTCCTAATTGATTGAGAGTGTTTGCAGGAACTGTGCATTTATATATATTTTTTAATTTTTTTAATTTTTTTTTTTTTTGAGACAGGGTCTCACTTCGTAGTTCAGGCTGGCCCTGAGCTCACTATGGTGCCCAGGCAAGCCGCCGCGAACTCAGCAATCCTTCTGTCCCTGCCTCCCGAGTGCTGGGATTACAGGCGTGAGCCACCACGTCCAGCACTGTGGTATGCAGTGTTGATTGTTGGTGGCCGTGTCTCCACGCCCAGCATTATATGTGGTTACCGGGGATCGAACTCAGGACCTTGCGCTTGCAAGGCAGTCGCTGGAACCACTGAGCTAACCCTCCGGCCCGGAACTGTGCATTTAGACCCTTACTTGGGATACAAACATGGCCTGTGGAAATTTACCTCCTATTTCTCACTGGTCAAGTTTTTAAGTGGAGTTCATATATTTTACTTGATGTCTTTGAATTCTGAAGCATAACATGGGATTATGCAACCTTAAGTTAGAATTGTTACTGTACAATGGTAATGAAGTTCCACAGAGTAATGAAATGTGAAGATCTAGTGAAACAAGTATCTAAGGTTGGCATGTGTTTAAAATGGCTAACATATTGATTGATATTTCAACTTCCTTTGAAAATTCATAAAAGGATTCTAATACTTAGAAAATGCAAAAATGTCACCATTGAGGATTTACTTTTGCTACAACTCCTTCAGAAAGAGTACATCCCATAATTGTGTCCATTGGTTTGGTTTCAGGGAATAATGTATTATGGCAGTGCTTTTGTGCTCTTATTTCTTAGTCTGTACATCAGTCATATCTAGATTTCTTTCAGTGCATGGCACATTTCAGCAGTGATGCATGTTAAATTTGATAGGCTTTAGAAAATTTACATTCATCTGAGTACTTTTGGAGAAAATCTTCTTGCTGCCACCCTCAATTACTTTACGAACCGATAGAACTTGGCATGTTTAACTGATAACTGTCCCAGAATTGTGATTAACATTGCAGATGGAAATGGTAAAAAGCAAAGCCATGCTAACAGCTACAAAGTTGTTCAAACATTTAAATGTGAGATTTTAGAAAGTCAGTTTCTTAGCACTAAATTTAATACCTGAAGGAGATGGCAGCTACAAGACACTGGCAGTTCCTTTTTCTCCTAAAAAAAAAAAAAAGAAAACTATAAATGAGTTTCTACTTAGAATAAAAATAGTTTAGGGTGGGAAGTACACATTATGGTTTTATAATTTGCGTTGTTTCATACTTCATTCTCCACCTTTCAGCATATTGTGATATTTACATGGAAACTTGTGAATTTAAGAATATGACTGTTTGATATATTGGACAATGGAGTGTATTCTTAAGGACGAAGACAATTTCTGTTTGAAATTACTAAATCTTAGCAAGTCTTCTTAGGGAGAAGAATGTGTTTCAGGTGTCTTTAAATCTAAACCAAGTAACAAAGGACATTTGACTCAGGCCTTTTTTTTTTTTTAACTGCTAGAAGAGTGGGGGCCACTCTTCCAACAAATCACTATGTGGAATGCTGTACACATCTTCTAGTGAATATTATTATGGTACATATCTCTGTAAAATAGTACTTTCATTTTGAGTTTATCTTTATGCTTCTATAGTCTGTAGTGAACCACATTACATTTAAAGATAAAATATATTTTAAGGACACTTTGTTATACAGTTACAATTACTATTTAAAGGAGTTTATGGCTAAAGTCAGTTTTTATTATGAAGTCTCAATAGAAGATAGGATTTCTTAGGATTTTTTGTGCATCACTAATTTACTTTGTTTTTGAGACTGGGTAAATTTTTTAAAGAGTTTCTTCTGGGCTAACATTGAATGAATGTTAGATCTCTGAAAAAAGGAGAAAAAATATGATTTATTTATCTATTCTGTTTTACCTCCCAACCAAAACAAAGTGATTTAGCAGCCAAAATTAATAAAGGTGTTTAGTGGCCACTTTAAAAACAAACGAAAAAAAAAGAAAACGTGTTTTTAAACAGATGAAAAAATATTATGGGAAGCTATGATCTCATTCAATTTGGCATTACTTTCAAAGTGATGTTGGTGTAATATCTGGAAATCAGATTTAAATGGGTCCCGTTGCATGTGCTTGTGGTCCTACCATATGTTTGGAACATGCACATCAGCCTTTGATCTTATTTGAAGACAAATGACTGTGTAACCAACAAAACTACCATCTTTACACACTGGACAACTTCATCTTCAAGTAAAAATTACTTTTTCTTTTTTTTTTTTTTTTGAGACAGGGTCTTGCTTGGTAGTTCTGGCTGGCCCTGAAGTCACTATGTAGCCCAGGCAAGTCTTAACCTCAGGGATCCTCCTGTCTCTGCCTCTTGAGTACTGGGATTACACGCATGAGCCACCACACCCTGTACTGTGGTATGTGGTACTGATTATTTGTGGGTGTGAGTCACCACACCTGGTATTGTTGTTTGTGGTTACCAGGGATAAAAACAGGGACCTTGCACCTGCTAGCCAGGCATTGGAACCACTGAGCTAAATCTCTGGCCCTAGAAAAATAAATTTTGGTTATTTAAACTGAGAAGTCATTTGTATACTGCTTGAACTGATGAATTAATGAAATGTACTATGATAACTAGTTTGGTTTTCAATTTTTTTTCTTTTTTAACCTCATAATAAGAATTCTGGCTGTCAGAAAAAGAAGGAATGATATAAGTAGAATGTCCTATAATTCTTATTTGCTTTTTTCATATTATACAAAATCATCTTAGGATAATAAAATTGAATGACTTTTCCCAATGAAACAACTGAAAAATATTTCAAACATTTTGTGTGCATTTATGCATTCTCAGTTCACTGTTCATAGTTGCATTACACATTTATTATTAGAACACAGAGTCAGTATGCAAAAATTCTATCCTTCATTTGATATTAGTTCCGCAAATAATTATACTTGTGTTACTCATTATCTAGGTATATATATATATATATATATATATATATATATATATATGTAGATAAAATATATAATATATTATATGCATATAATATAATATATAATATATTATACGTATTATATATTATATATGATACATATAATACATATATATTATATATACATATAACTTGCAAATAAGAGTTTTAAGAGGAATGTAAAGGGAGCAAAACTCTCTGAATCCTCATGTATTAATAGTGGTATGTGGTTGTCCTTGGTGCTACATAGCATTTTTGCTGAGCAGAAAAATTTTGACTCACATATTTTTCACTAAACATGTTAGTTCACATTCTTATTTGGGTATTGTTTTCTAATCTTCATTATCTGTCAACTTTTCCTCTCTTCCCTTTTTCCTTCTATTCATATTTTATTTACTTTTTAAAATCTTTACTGGTAATTGTTTACACACATTTACTTTTTTATTAGTTCACTTTTGAAGCACTATTGTTTACATTTTTGTGACAATGGTACATGTCCACAATACTTTGTGATTTATTTTTTCATGCCATTTCTTTCCTCTCCTTCCTCCTCCCTCCATCTCTTGATCCTTTTCCCATGTGAAAAGGTCCAGCTCCCTCTTGCCTACCTACTACCTCTCTCTTCTTTGCTCCTTCCTTGTATTTGGGTTTCTCATAGAGAGAAATGATGTAATATTAAGTCTGTGCATCAGGTTTATTTCACTTAATATTATGGTCTCAATATGTGTTCACTTTTCTACAAATTACTCAGACTTTTCTGTCCTAATGACAGAGTAGTACTCTATTTTGTGTAAAATCTTAATTTTCTGTATCCATTTATTGGTTGATGGTTACATAAGGAGCTTCCAATTTAGCTATTATGAATACCTATATTTTAGCAGCACAATTCATAATAGCTGCTTCAGATGTCTTGAGGCAAAATTAATATACTAAAACTCACCATTTTAAATGTAAAAGTACTATGAGGGATAATTTAAGTTTAGTAAGATTCATTTTTCTTAAAAGTACAATACAAATGTAATCACCACAAAAATTATGGTAGTGAAGATTTTCTTTACCTGGTAAGTCTGTTTAGGCCTCTATTTAACCAACTTCTTTCCCCTATTCCATCAGCAGCCACTGATCTGACTCCTGAGTCTACTTTTTTTTTTTTTTTTTGAGACAGGGTCTCACTTTGTAGTGCAGGCTGGCCCTGAGCTCACTATGTAGCCCAGGCAAGCCTCGAACTCAGCAATCCTCCTGCCTCTGCCTCCTGAGTGCTGGGATTACAGGCGTGAGCCACCATGCCCAGCTCCTGACTCTACGTTTGTCCTCTTTTCATACGTCCTACATGGAGTGGGACATCATGTAGGCTTTCAAGTCTCCTTTATTTCTATTACACTGGACATTTCCATTCTCCAGATGAATCAGTAGCTCACTATACCTTCTTTGTTAGTGGTACCTCACTCTAGGAATGCGCTACAATTGCTCACCAGCTGATAACTCTTTGGATGCTCGCTAATTTTTGTATTTTGTGATCAAAGTCAGCTGAAATATTTCACATAGATCTGTTTGTGTGGACTTTAAGCAATTCACTGATGAGGGTGAGCCCACAAGTTCATAATGTAGATGTATGTTATATCATAGTAAGAAGCTACCAGTTTATTTTATTAATTTATTTGTAAATGTATTTTATTGGAACATTTTATACATCATGATCTTAATAAACATTGAGAAATTGTACTAGTACATGCCACATCCTAATTCACATTTTCCCCACTACCCTACTCTACCCATAACCGACCACCCTTATAAACATAGCCTTTGTTTCCTTTTATTTATTTAAACATCAAATTTTTTCTTTCCCTTCTTTGTTTTTGCTTACACTTCCTTTTCTTTATTCCTTTTGAATGTTTTCTTCCTATTTCACAGTACAGTCATCATAAGCATTAGTCAGCTTTCATTGCTGAGACAAACTAACCAGAATACACAACCAAAATAAAAGAAGGTTTGTCTTGGCTCCTGGTTTCAGAGGTCTTGGTCCATGTTTGTCTGGCTCCACAGCAGGAACACCACAGAGAAAAAGCACAGCAGAAAGAAGCTTCTTGACTTATGGTATCTGAACGGCAGAGCCCCATGAAAAGAGAGAAGCCGTCCGAAGGCATCCACAGGCCTTCTTCTTCCAACACTGTAAAATTCAAGTGTGATTATGCTATTTGCAGACAAAATAGTTTTCAAACCAAAACTTATTAAGAGAGACAAAGAAGAACATTACATCCTTATACTGGGAACAATCCAAGAGAAAGACATGACTTTCATAAATATTTATGCACCAAATTCCAATGCACCCAACTATATAATATGCACTAAATTCCAATGCACCCAACTATATATATATATATATATATATATATATATATATATATATATATATATATAAATGGATATGAAAATCCTGAGAAGCACTAATACAATAGTAATAGTGGACTTCAATACCCCGCTATCACAACTAGATAGATCAACTGAACAAAAAATCAGAAATGAAATACTTGAACTGAACCAAACCTTTGAGCAAACAGACTTAACAGATGGCTACAGAGTATTTCACCTGACAAAATCAGATTACACTATTTTCAGCTGTATATGGGTCATTGTCCAAAGTAGGCCAAATGCTAGTTCATAGAACATATTTAAATAAATGCAAAGGAATCGAAGTTATCCCCTGTATACTGTCAGACCATAGTGCACTGAAATTGGAGCTGAATAGCAAAATAAATTCCAAGATCATCACGAATACTTGGAAATTAAACAGCACATTAATGACTAAACAGTGGATCAAAGGAGAAATAAATAGTTCTTACAATTAAATGATAATTCCAGTACAACATACAGGAATCTATGGGGCATAAAGCAGTTCTAAGAGAGAAATTCATAGCAGTGGATGCCTACGTCAGGAAAACAGGGCAAACTAAAATGTCAAATGGCATGCCTATCAAAATTCGCAAATATTTATACTATACAAAAATGTCTCATCTGACATATTGTGTGGTGAAATACATTAAGTGTGACTATAAAGGAAGAAAGACATTTGGGAAACAGCATTTTACTTTAACTATATTTACTAAGGTTTTCCATCATATCTGACCAACAGATTTTAACATTTTTTAGACATTAAAATGTGTTATTAAAACATGAAAGGATAGTATTCAAAAATGTATATATTTATGCTTATACATAATATAAAACACAATTGACTATATCTGTGATCACATGTATTATAATTGCAGATTTGAATGTGTACTTGTAGTATTTTAAGAATTTAATCAGTTTAGATTTTCTTTGTAAACATATTTTTTTTCAAATGTGGTACTTAACAAAGTAGACATTCACACTCTGAAGAAGCAAAGTGATCAAATGCAGGCTTAACATTGTACAAGCAGTCAGTCAAAATGATTTGTTGATAACTTGTAAAATATGATCTGTAGTCTTTTTGTCTGACAGAAATAAAAAGTAGGTGTGCAATAAAAACAGGGACATTATTACAATATTAGCAAATACAACCTCTTTTCCCTATGTTGTGCCCTTCCACATTGGCTACACATCTTCTCAACTATTCATATCAAGTATTGGATTTGATTAGCCTTAGAAGATTTTGCTCTTTATTTCATTTCTCATCTGTTTTCTCATCTTTCAATGTTCTTTGTCCAATTCATGTGTTTAGCTTTTCATTTCAACAGTAGTTTGACCTTTTCTGTAATGTTCTACTCAGATTTGCTAAAATTCTCATACTCATTTCAACCATTTACCCTCTCCTTAAAGTATTTAATTTTGCTTAGGTAGATAAAATTGCGAAATAACTTACAAAATACTTGTAAAGGCCTACCATTTTATACATATTTTCACAAATATATAATTCAAATATACTTCAAAGTATCGATAGTTGTAAAAAATGTTGATGCTCATTGTTAATTGGTAGCAATGTCAGTTATTTAAAATTTATATTATTTCTGAATATATATATATATATTTATAAATGGTTAAATTACTTTAAAATACAAATTCAGCTGATTATTGCTAGATATCTTTCACCGCTTTTCCTTATTACAATGACAATAAGTTATAACTATATATATTTGTTTTCCAGAGTTCATATTACCAAGTCAATAAAGCCCTTGATTTATGACTTCTATTTTATAGCAACAGAAAGCTAAGTTTGAAAAGTGTAAGTGATCATGCTATTCAGTCTGGAAAATCCAGGAATATTATTTAATTTATAGACTAATCTTTGATAGGATTATTTATGGCTGACTATTGTAATATTATTAGTGAATAACCCTCCATTTCTATGTCTAACAAAAATAATATTTGTGTACCTGAACTATCTCCTAATGTGACTATGGAATTCAACTCACACACAGATTAGGACCAAATTTAACGTGGTAAGTATAAACAAAAAATAATAAATGGTATCAAAGTGAATTAACATAATGATGGCAATCTTTTTATGCTTTACAAAGATTGACAAGAAATTGTTTAAATTCAATATCCTCAGTATTAGACTATGAGGAAAGCCAAGTATGAAGAAAATTTATACCTGCTATATATCTTTATTATGAAAAATCTAGTACTACTAAAAGCAAGATGCACTCAGGAGATTACTTCTTTGTTGAATATTCTGTAAGTATATACAGTGAAAAAATTAAAAAGAAAAGAAAAAAACTCTGTGAATTTGATTTGTGGAAATACTTGAATTCTATCTTCAAATGGTTCTGAGTTATTTATTTTATTGTGGTGGAAGTATTGGGTACAAATCTCGTGGACTCTAGCAATATTTGTACTTCAATAGTAATTATTCTGTGTATAGTATTTTAAATATTTTGAATTCCAACCTTAATTCCTCAAATGAATAAAATATGTAAAAATAAACATTCTTTTTGGATATAAAGCCTCTTCCTACTGCTGGCACAGGTACATGAGAGACACCAGTTTACCTGTGGTAATGTCATGTGACTATTTCTGAGATTCATTGGAACTCATGGTTCCTTCCACTTGGTTTAGAGAGTCCCAGAAAGAGAATTTATGGTCCTTGTGGCAATTTTATGAACCTTATAACTTAGCATCAGTCTTATGGGATTTTTATGGACTTAGGAAACTTAGGTTCAATGAGGAGAAGTTATGTACTTTAAATCTTTATCTTTGAAGAAAATAATTGAAAAAGAGATATGACCAGACTGTGCCAGAAGAATTATTGGAGAATAACTTCTCTATAGATTATTTGATCAAGCTTTCAACATTTTATTTACTACTAAGAATTATTATATAATCTTGCTGTTATTATCTATTAAATTAAAGATGCATTTATTAATTGGAGGAAATGATCACCTCCAAATCAAGGGAGTTAGAATGTGTTATAACTACCTAAAATTCTACCTGTAATAAATATTGAACAAGTCTACATTGTTGAAAATGATATTGCTCAATTATTATTTTAACATGAGCCCAAAATAAAACCTCATCAGTATCCCCATAAAAAAACAAATAAACAAAAACAAAAGTAATTAAAGACTCTGGTGATAACCTGAAAACAGTACAACCAAGAATTTGCCTCCGTGGTGTGAATTCCATTCATAATATTAACTCATCAGTTTCTGGCCTTAGCTATCTCATTCCTACTTTTTAAGAATTCTTTTGAAACATTCCAATTTCCTTAGTTTCACATTATATTATGAGAATTCTTTTGGTATGCAAACAATTTCACTGACATATTTCTGTTTTGGTAGTGTAAGTTTTAAATCATAGAAGCCCTTAAACTATCAATTGAGCTTATTATAATTGCTGTCTTGAATGTTTCTTGTTCTCCATAGCTTTCTTGGTGAATAAGTGAAAATATCTATATGCAGTTCAACACACTTTTAAAGATACAATTTAATCATGAAGCCATGGTTTAAATAGAATCCCCCAAATCCATGTAAACTGGAATCCAAATGATTATATCATGCTCAAAAAGTCAAATATAAAATCCAAGTTCCATTAGAAAACCATGAGCAAATTGAATTTTCTTTGCAATAGTCTATTAACTATTTGCTTGGGGTTGATTTGCCTTGAGAAAAGGGGAAGACTCAACAACCCGTTTTGTGCCAAAATTAATTCTAACAGAAATACATTTTGTGCTCCACTGACTTTCAATTTATTACCAGTGGAGCTTGGTAGATTGTTTTGATCTTCATTTTATTGGCAGTGAAGTAGGATTTACTGTGCCACCGCCTTTCAGTAACATAAATGTTTATTCATTGAGTAGTGCCTCATTGTAAAGCACTGCAACTAAATAATTTAATAGTATGCCATTGCTTAAACTCATAAGACTGTTGAGTGTGGTGGAATGTTTTGTGTCAAATTTCTTTGTCTATTTGTTTTTGCAATTTCAACTCTTATTAGGTTAAATATGTTTGTCTAAATAGCTGCTATTGCAATTTAATTATACAGATCCCAGATGCCGGTGAATAGGTCCCAAGATATTAGTATAGTGTAGGTGCCTTTATACTCAAAGCACTGTATATTTAAATAAGATAAACACACTTAATGATATTAAAATTAACTTAATAAAATAATCTTGATAAGTAATAAATAATATATATATATGTATTTCCTTATCTAAAAGCTTAAGTTCCTATGAAAGTGTTTGTTCAAGAAAGTGTCAAATAAAGTGTTTTCCAGGTTTTTGTTTGTTACTTTGCACTTTTTCTAATTCTTATTAACTTGGTTTTTCTTTAACACCAACACTCTTGTCAATTCTTCAATAAATTCAGAGATGATTTTCCATTTTTCCCTTAAAAATTACCTTGTTCAGAACATGATTTCTAGATTGAAATTGTGAGAGAAATCCCTAACCTGATTCTTCACATATTTTAATGTAAAACTTTTACTTCTCTTAAAATAATTGCTACAACTTTAGGATAAAAATTAAACAAAGATAGTCATGTTTTATATGAAATTTGGGAGGTCATAGAGTTGACAACTGATCTGACATTAAGACTGATAAAGAACCGTAGAGTTATTCAAGCAGCAAAGAATCTGAACTCAGTTAAAGAGATGAATAAGTGATATAGCAGTATATAGAAGAAGAAGTTCTAATGTCATGGAAACTAAGCAAAAAAAAATCAGGTAGAGGAAACGATGGTCATACATTCTATGGAATAATCAAAAATAGAAGAAATGTCACTGATTGTTTTGCCAATAAGTAATTTCCTGAGGACCTCCTTGGGGGGGGATTTCTATAGAGTTATGGGAAAGAAAACTAGATGGCAGAAAGTTGAAGATATTGAAGTGGACAGATTGATGAAAGAACTCTACTCTCTATAGTTATCTTTAAATAAGCTGCAGAGGGTCTACAGAAACATATAAAGGTCTTTAAAAGCTACATGGGTCTACTAAAGAATGGAGTTTATTGCTAGCAAGGCTAAAATAAGTGGTCATTCTTACTTTTTGTAAGATAGATAATATATCTGCATTGCTGATAATTTCATGTGTGTAGAAATAGTTTGTGCATAATTGAGATTCACTCAATAGGAAAAGAAATTACTTATTTAATTGCTGAATTTTGTTTTTAAAAAAGTACTTACTCTATAGTTTCTTCTCTTTCTCCCAGTTTGTTTCTGTCTTTTGTCTGTGTTTCTTGGAATCTCTGTCTGTCTTTCTTTCATGCACACCCTTCTTTCAGATTTCTCCCTTGTACACATGGGGTTCTCTCAACAAGAGCATTACTTTATAAGTACTTGAACCTGGAAAAATATCAATTGATAATTGAAGTATATATTTAGAGTGCAGTTCTTATTTTCTTATCTATAATAAAATTATATTTTGATATGTATTAATCTCAATTCTTGTGATCTCAAAAATATTTTAAAATTTGGCTTGGAAAATAAGATTTTGTACATAAAATTATTTATAGAGCCAAGGAAATATAAAATGCTGAAGCAGATAATAAAAATTCCCTTAAAAGAACTTAAGAAAAAGAAATTGGCATTAGGGAGGATGGATATGGCTCTCATCCTTTCCTGTCTGCCCTCAGATTTTGGCCACAGCAGATATTGCTGCTTTTTGTGCACAATTTCATTGCATCTTCAAGGTGTCTGGGTCTTAACCAGGACTCTTTCATTCAATCCATGCAATATATGTGATGCTCCTAAGTATGGACAGTTATGAGTAATTATTTTTAGTTTTTTCCTCAAGCTCTTAGGGGACCTATATGATCATGTTGGCTGCACCTGCTACTTCTACTCAAAATGGTCTTTTCTTGATCTCAGGAAATCTTTCAGAAGCTCTGAATCAATGATTTACATAGGTATTTTTCAAGAAACTTTCATATTCACAAAAATGCTATGTCTTTCAGATTCCTTAAGTGCACATATATGCTTTCTGTCTGCAAGCGGTTACACCAACATTCTAGATCTTAGTGACTTAACCAGAACTTAGAAACTTGTCTAGGTCATCAGTAGATTATTCATCATCAATTTTAAGACTAAGAAAACTGTGAAATTTATATTCTTGCTATATGTATATGGCTTTTATATCAGGTTAAAATATTAGGTATATTACAATTCTTCAGGTTGGCCTAAAAGTTTTTTTTTAATAAGATGATACAGACTATTTCTAATTTTAGAGTTTAACCTCACTAATTGTTGAGAACACTATGAAAAGTTAAAAATAATCATTATTCTTCCCTATTCATCTTATTGATTATTCTCTTCTCTCTTGGTTGAGGTTAGAAACCATGATAGTTTCATGTCATTTTGTCTCATTTCTCTCTCAACAGTTTATGATAAAAACATTAGAGCCTAAATCCTAATATCTTCACTACACTCATATATGCACATTTGAGACAAACACAGGTATTCATAGACCAATCCCAAAATTATGATTCTAAGAATATTTTCAGAACATAAAAAATACACTTTGACTTTCTAGCTTACTCTTTCGGGTTTCACTTCAGCTATTCTATCCATTATCCCTAAATTATATCCATTCAGTAGCAAAGAAACCTGATGAGGTTGAGTCATACAGGAAAGAAAAAAACCTTAATTTTTAATTTAACAACTTCCATCTCTATGCCTAATTACACTTACTTATTACAGACTTTCAATTTGCCTCATTTGAGTTACAGTGACAACCCATTCATATTATAGCACACACATTCAAATCCAGGCATTATAGTATGTATCCGCTTCCAAGGAAAACAAGATAAACTATAATATGAAAATCTGATCTGGTTGTCCATTCCAGTTTATTTATTTATTAATAAAAAGTAGCATATGCTGAAATTTCATGTGTTAAGGCATCAACTCTTTCATAAAAACCCACCTCTTTTTGGTGTGAAATTTAATCAGGGCTTCAGAAAGTGACTCTTCTTTAACATTTCTTGTTGGGTGCTGCTCCTTGAGGACCACATAGAGAGAAGCACCTGTGTGCTTGTCTGGAAGTCTGAGTCTTCTTCATTCAGGTTTTGGGGCCAGGATGGAGAAAGCTGAGACTATATTCAGCTGGGCTAACCAACCAGTGCACATTCAAGTAGGGTTTTTTTTTTTTTTTTGGTCTGTATTTGGAAGTCTTGCACACAGGCCCAGGGCTTCCCCAGAGTGTTCCCAAAGACTAGGAGTGGACATTAACCACACGATAATATGGGGCATCCAAAACCTGAGATCTGTATTCTTCCATTTGTCTTTCAGTGAATCTGTTATTAAGACCAGTATATATTGAGGAAGGGCCACCCAAATTTTGAAATGGAAAGAGTTATAAAGAATTTGACCCTTGTTTAATCTACCTCCCATATCACTCCTGTACTCAAAACAGCATCTTTACATATATATATATATATGTAAAGATGCTGTTTTATATATATATATATATATAAAATATATATATAATATATATATATATATATTTTGAAGCTATGAATTTTTTTAATTGAATTCTTTATTGGTACAATTTATATACATCTCAAAATCACATATAACATTGGGAAATTTGTACCAGTATATGCCACAAGTTAATTCTCATTTTTACCCATATCCCTACCCACTCCCCCCTCCTCTCCCCTTTATACATGCTCTTTTATTTTCTTTCTGCATCATATTTATTCCTTTCCCTCATCACATTCCCACACCAAGTTTCCTATAGAAATATTCCACTCTATAAAAGCTGTCCTACTTTCTAGAACTCATTTGCATGTACAGGTGTTCATGCCAAAGAGAAGATCCGGGAATTGTCTATCTGTGATCTATTGATTTCACTTATTAGTATATCCTCCAGATGTCTCCATTTGCACCTAAATGGATTGATCTTGTCATTCTTTATGGCAGAGTAATACTCCATTTTGTAAAAAAAAAACACATCTTCTGATTCCAACGGTATACTTCACAGAGCTAGAGAAAATAATACAAAAATTCATCTGGAACCACAAGAAACCTAGAATAGCAAAACAATTCTAAGCAACCACGACATGGCAGGGGGTATTATAATTCCCAATTTAAAACTCTACTACAAAGCTGCCATGATAAAAACTGCATGGTACTGGCAAAGTAATAGACCCAAGGACCAGTGGAATAGATTAGAAGACCCAGAAACAACTCCAGATACACTAAGCCACCTTATCTTTGACAAAGGAGCCAAACACCCCCAATGGAAGAAAGACAGCCTCTTTAACAAACGTTGCTGGAAAAACTGGGCTTTAGCCTGCCAAAAGCTAAAGCTAGACCTATCTCTTTCACCATGCACAAGACTAAACTCACAGTGGATACGAGACTTTACTTATATTTTTTAAAAAATAAAGTGACTTTGATTTTCCAAACTTGCTTAACTTTTTATCAAATTTGTATTTCAGAAAAAGTTTTCTCATTAAAAAACACATGTATTCCATATATACTTGTATATGTTATCTTCATAATGACTTTATAATATAGTCACCATTTTATTTTAATTGAATTTATTGGTGCATTTTAGGTATCATTTATGATCACATTCCTCACTGAGAATTTGTACCTATCTCTGATATATGTTGATTCCTATTTTTCCCATCCCCCTGCCTTCTTTTCAATCTTCACACACCACCATGCATATTACTTTGCTTCTGTTTTTCCCTAACCTCATCCCCACCTCCAGTTTTCCTTCCCATTTGATTATTTTCTTCTTATTTTACAGTATCTATTATAGATTTTGATCTTCCTTCAAACTTTCCTTTTCTCACACCAGAGAAAACATTTTGTATTTACATGTCTGTCCTATTTATTTCATTTAAGAGTATGTCCTCAGGGTGTATCCTTTCAGCTATAAATGTCTCTAATTTATCACTCTTCATGACTGAAAAATACTCCATTGCATAAAACTATCTTCTTTGTCCAGTGTCCAGCTGATGAGCATTTGGGATGTTTCCAAGATTTAGCTGTTAAAAACTGCTGCTCTAAACATGTATGCACATATATCACTGTTGTATGATACACTTAACTCCTTCAGGAACATATCCGGAAGTAGCTGGATCAAATGGCACCAATATTCCTAGCTTTTCTCTTTCTAAGGAACCTCCACGCTGATATCAACAGTCTATACTCCCACCAACAGTGAAGAAGGTTCCTTTTTCACCACAGCCCATCAGCATTTGTTATGAGTTGATTTTTTTTTGGGGGGGGGATAGAGATCTGTGGAGAGCCAAAGGGCAACCGCGCCCAAAAGATGGCGCTGAAGGAGTAGGTCAAGTGGTCTATATCTGCTGAAAAGCAAGTCTATATTTAGGCATTGCCTGATCAGCCAGTTCGCTTCCGCTGTATAGCCGCCTATCCCAGAATGCCACGTGTCCTTCAGGCATTGGCTGATGACTAGGTATATATATACTGGGAG
>PVIC010010307.1:0-43642 GCA_004025085.1 Thryonomys swinderianus | reverse complement strand
CTTTAAGTCACTTTTGAATTAGTTATCTTTGAGGAAGGTCTACAACCAAAATGATCTGTTCAGAATTTCACCAAATACTATGAGATACTCAAGGCATGACAGCGTTTCTGTTTTAACGTTTCAGTCTGAACTTTGACCAGTCAGTCTTTTAAGAAATACATTTCTATCGCCAGAGTTTATATCTTTGATTTAAAATGATGGAAACTGAGACATTCATAAGAACAAAGGGCACTTGGTTCTTATAACTCTCAGGAAAGTCAGTCACATACTTGGTTTTATGAACATCAGATTCAGGTGTATGAGCACCCAAGATCTTGGCAATTTTTGCCTTTGGCAACTGGCCATTGCTGCTTTATTCTCTTCTACTAGTGGCAGCATTTTGTCCTTCCTAACTGGAAATGCAAACTTCCAGCAGCCTTCAGTTCATAGTCTAACATCTTTCTGATCAGAGAGGAAAGGAGAGGAGATACTGGAGACCTTTGCAGTAGGTTCCAGTCTCCTGCTCATTATACAACACAGAGCTGAAGAAAGACTCAAAAACAGAATTTAAAAAGTGAATAGTCATGACATCCAGTGCTGAGCAACCAACAAATGCCCTGATCAGTCCAAAATACTGATTATTGGTTTTTATTAGTAATCAAATTTGGGTAAAGGGAAACTATGTGCAGAAGTGCAGTCATGTAGTTGCTATGGATACTAATGCAGGCTAAGCTTGTCAAGGAAAAAGCAAAGCATTCTTCAATTAGGAACAGAATATAGGTTTGTAATTAGAACCTTGTCATAGTTAAGGATGATTTAGTCATGGGAATGGAATTTGGGTGCAGGTTACTCCAACTTCTGCTACTAGATTTTTCACACTGAGCCCCACAGTTTTACAGGCCATTTGTCTGGTCTCTGCTTTGGCCATTAGCAGGTGGTCTTGCTAACCTCTGTGCTACCTCAGTGTTTCTGAGTCATGTAAGCTTCAATCAGACTTGCTTCTTAAAATGAGACAGTTTTGAGGTTCTTTGTAGCCTGCACTGCTTACAGCCTACTTTGGACATAATCAACAGGATGGTCCCAACAGGAGCGTATTGGTGAGAACCCTGTGGCCGGGTACCAGTACTGTGTGGTGTGAGCATGAGTGTGTGAGCATGTACGGGATGGGTGGTGGGTTGCTGGAAGTTTAAAATGACTTGCAGAATGGAATAGACAGCAGAGCATAGCTACTTTATGAGCCACACACTGCCCTAACTTCGGCTATTACTCCAGATCTCCTACTCACTGCCCTAAGATGTGAATGTAGCTTCAGCAGCTTTCGCGTACCCCATCCAGAAAGTTCCTGAGGATACTATTTCAAGAGCATCTTAGAAAAGCATAATTCTAACAGACCTAATTCATAAAACATATCGGTTGCTTCTAAAATCTATAAGTTTCTCTTAACAGCATCATTGTAATGGTAATAAACTGAATTTATAAACCCAGTGGTTTCTTAGGATGGAATGGAGATCCACTAAGGCTACAGAGTTGACAAAAAGACATTGAATAAGTTAGCTGACCTGCTGGTGAATCTGGAGTATTGTCCACATGGTAATAAAAAGCAGACTATATATCGCTTTTCAGCCTTTTGGCTAAAATTAAGTGAAGATCAGGCTTGCGTTTTAATCCTGGCTCTCCCATTCTCTAGCCATATACCTTAGTCATATCCTATGCCTCCTTTTCTTACAAAAATAAATAAACATCCAAGTTATTGAATATATGAAATGTGATAAATCAGAAAGACTTAGTGTCTAGAATATGTCCAGGACTCAATAAATGATGCTGCTATAATTGCTATAATTACATGTTACATCCTGACACAAAAATTCTCCCATATTGGCCTCAGGCCCGACACTGCTAAGTAAGTGAAAATAGTTCAGGTTCTGATGGTGACTCCATCCCCCCCCCATATTTTAATGACTAGTCAAGCAGACCACCTGCATCAGGAACACCTGGCAGTCATTGGTCCAAATACATGTTACTGGGTCTCTCCTCAGTCTTCCTGGGTCTGCCTTGTAGAAACCAAGGAGGTTCCATTTTATAGGAATTTATAGGTGATCCCAAAGCACACTGAAGTCTGAGGATCTAAAGACACATGTAGCAGTCCTATCGGTTTAAAAATTCCATATAAGAAATCAGCCTTGGGTTATAACATCGTCATACTTTCGAACATTCTAGCTTAATTTTTTTATGAACCTTAGACATTAAATTGAAAAACTACCTGTTTTTCTTCTAGTTACCTCATAACTATTTGGTTAAAGGCAGCAAAATTCTGACTACAAATCAAAATTAGTGGAAACAGATGGTCAAAAAGGTTGTAGAGCATTGTCCTTTATTCTTTAAAACTGTCTGGTTGATATGTGTGGATGTTCTTTGAGTTTCTCAGATATTGGGCCACTACTAGCCTCTATGGAATAAGATTTTGTTTTTTGTTTCTTTAATGTTCTGGGAAGAACTTTAGTTCTGGCCCACAAAATACATAGATGTTATTTCTCCCATTCTCACCATAAGAAAATAGCTGCATGGACTGAAAGCCATCTGCCCCTCTGAAATGCATCAGAGAACTGAGGTCACAGAATCAACTGGTGCCCCCAAGATGAGAGAGGGAGAGAATATGTTTAAGGAGCCTTCAGGAGAACCACAGGCAACAGAAGACAAAACAGACATAGAGGGGGATTGTGGCATCTGGCAGCGCAGCTTCGTAAGAATGACGGTTGTGGCCTCATTCCCAGCCAGATCTCACACTGAAAGCCTGTCTCCCTCAGTTTCTTTCACCCATGCAATGGGTCTGGCTTTCAACAAAAAGTTCAAGACAGTGAAAGACAAAAATGAAGGGGAAAACAAACAAACTTGACAGCAGTGCAAGTGTCCGAACAGAAACAGGTACCACAGATTTTACAGTTATGACACTGAATTTTAAAAGGACTGTGATCAACATGCTAAGGGTTAACATAACATGCAGTACATACTGGAAAGCAAATGCTTGCTAGGTGGAAACATTTACATTATACTTCATAAGACTAGTAGGTATACGCTAGCTGAAGAGATGTAGAGAATCTTAAAATGTCCAGAATGTTTACCATATAAATAGTTACAAATAGTGTAAAATGAAGCCTTCCCAGTGAAATAGGCAACCAGGTTGTCCATAGGCAACCAGAGTCTCTGGAACTTACTTTTTTCTCTTATTTTTTTCATCCCCTTCTTCCTTTTTCTCCTGTTTTCCTGCCTTACTTCTTATCTTTCTCTTTCATTCTGCTGTCCTCTTCTTGCTGGACAGGGTCAGAAGGTGGAGCTGGGACCAGTGTTGTGCTTTTGCAAGTGTCTAAAGTCTTCAGGAGCAAAGGAAGCCACAAGTTTGACAAGATGTTAAAGCTTAACTTGGTACATGCTTAATTTTATTTTATTGCATTTTTAATAATAAGAAAGATTAATATACAGAACTGAATGATGACTTACATTTATCCTGGGGAGTTGGTTGATGCCACACACAGGGCACATCAATTCTTTGTCTTCTTTCGGCACTGATTTTTTTTTAATTGGTACATTTTATTGGTACATTATATATACACATCCTAAATACACTCCATATTGAGAATTTTTACCAGTATATGACACAATTTAATTCTCATTTTACCCCTTCCCTTTCTCCACTTATTTTTCAAAGTATTTTTTCTCAAATCAGTTATTTACTTCTCTGTGATGAGATCTGATTAATAACAAAGGAAAATATGCAAATTTTCAGACCTTTCTTTAAAAATATATATTTTAAGTTTTAGGGGCTGTTACTTGGCAAATTTTCTAGCCAGTTGTGTGTCCTCTAGATGGCAGGATAGGATTTTATTTTGCACCTTGAAGCTTCTTGGCTGTTTAATTGAATGTTTCCCATTACACAGTTTTAGTTATTTGGTAATAAACATGTTTAAACATCTTTACATAGAAAACGCTTGATAGATTCAGTGTCACACAAAGGAGAAGGCATGGAGCATTCTCGAATATTTTGAATAATGGGGTTTTTATTTGTTTGCTTAAATCTAAAGTGCTGCTTGATGCTTTTAACTTCCTGTACAAGTTGAATGTCCTTAGGACCAGAAGTGTTTTGGATTTCACAGTTTTTGGAATTTGAAACAGTTGCTTATACATAATGCGATGACGTGGGAATGGTACCCAACTCTTAAGCACATAATTTACGCACAGCTCACATACACCTTATTTAGGTACCCTGAATTATTATTTTTTTTTTCTTTTGAGACAGGGTCTCACTTTGTAGTTCAAGCTGGCCCTGAGCTCATTATGTAGCATAGGCAAGCCTCGAACTCAGCAATCCTCCTGCCTCTGTAGGTACCCTGAATTTTACACAGTATCTTTAATGCATTTCCTTTTTTTTTTTTTTGAGACAGGGTCTCGCTTTGTAGTTCAGTCTGGCCCTGAGCTCACTATGTAGCCCAGGCAAGCCTCAAACTCAGCAATCCTCCTGTTTCTTCCTCCCAAGTGCTGGGATTACTGGTGTGAGCCACCATGCCCAGGACTGTGGTATTGATGGCTGGTGGGTGTGATTCTCCACGCCCAGCATTGTATGTGGTTACCGAGATTGAACTCAGGTCCTTGCGCTTGCAAGGCAGGCGCAGGAACCACTGAGCTAACCCTCTGGCCCTGCATTTACATTTTGACTGTGACCTGTCATGAGGTCAAAAATGGAATTTTCCATCTGTGGCACTAAAAAAATTTTGGAATTTGGATTTTTTGATTAGGTATGCTCAACCTGTACTAGTATCTTGAATCAGTTGCTGATTATCTTGCAAAAATGTATGTCCCATTGGACTCACTCTCTTTAATAGCTGTTGTTAATGGACATTTTTTATTCTACTCAATAAACATTGCTGGAATTCTTAAAAATTATCCTCTTATACAGGTGAAATATCCTACCATATTTGCCACTATGTTGTCAGTTACACATTTTTTCCAAAAACATATTAAAAAATTGGGAAAGAGTAAATATGATCCTGAAAGAAAATAAAAGAGCGTGTATATAAGGGGTAGGGGGTTGTGGGTGGGTAGGGATGTGGGTAAAAATGAGAATTAACTTTTGTCATATACTGGTATAGATTCCCCAATGTTGTATGTGACTGTGAGCTGTATATAAGTTGTACCAACAAAGAATTCAATTTAAAAAAATTATATATATATATATGGGCTTGGGAATAGAGTTGGTTTAGCTGTTAGGAATTTGGGGTTGGTAGAGTCTAAAAGACAGAACTTATACCAAGCCCTTTAAGCAACCATTTATTTATAAGAATCTATGCTACTAGGACATGTCTTCTCTAATACAATTGCCATTGAACACTTTCACTTTCTTCTAACTCAACACCTAGTCCTACTCTGGAGGAAATTTTCCATATAGCAGACACTATATACTCTTAGAAATTTGAATTGATTTGAATGTAAGTCCCTTTGTCTGTTTGATCTGAAATATCTAAGGAGATGTAGTCAAAGGCTGAAGTTTAATCTTATTTTTAAGAAGAACCATCTTTTTCCCATAAAAAACTTGGTTCTTACACCTCCTCACATGAAGACCACATCATTAACAAATAAGGGAGTACAGTAACCAAAGAATAATTTTTATATTTTAGATTTACAGCGTGAATTCTTTTTTTTTTTTTTTTGAGACAGGGTCTCCCTTTATAGTTCAGGCTGGCCTTGAGCTCACTATGTAGGCCAGGCAAGCCTCAAACTCACAGCAGTCCTCCTGCTCTGCCTCCCGAGTGCTGGGATTACAGGCATGAGTCACCATGCCTGGCATTGTGGTGTGTGGTACTAATTGCTGGTGGGCATGAGTCACCGCACCAAGCACTGTGGTATGTGATTAGCGAGATCAAACTCGGGTCCTTGCACTTGTAAGGCAGACAGCAGAACCACTGAGCTAAATTCCCAGCCTCTGCAAGGTGAATTCTGTGGTCTGTAATTCTGGTCTTAGGCAACAAGAAAAGGTGATGAGCTGTGGTTTCTTAGTTTTTGGTAATTTTGCATAAAACTGATTAAGATGGACAGGCCACCAAGACTGATGGAAGTTGTCCTGGAAGTTCTGGCTTCTAGGAGAGCCTTGCTGAGGGCCCTGGGGCTGTGGGAGAGGGTGCTGTGACTGACGGGCATTTCTGTCGGAATGGAAGAGTGGGAAGCAGGCAGGCCCACTAGAAACCTGCCTTCTCCTCCAGGCTCAGCTGTGACAGCAGGACTTCAAATTCATTTCTTCAAAGGAATTCAGCAAGGGGGCGGTTAGACTGCAGGATTAGACTACTTACTGAGAGCTCTTTTCAGCTTCACTCTGCTTATAGAAATGCCCAGAGAGGGCCGGAGATTTAGCTCAGTGGTTCCAGTGCTTGCCTTCCAAACGCAAGGTCCTGAGTTTGCAAGGTCCTGAGTTCGATCCCTGGCAACCACATACAACAATGCTGGGCGTGGTGACTCACGCCCACCAGCAATCAGTACCACATACCACAGTGCGGGCACAGTGCTCACGTCTATCATCCCACCATTCATGTGGCAGAGGCCGGAGAATTGCTGAGTTCAAGGCTTGTCTGGGCTATACATAGTGAGCTCAGGGCCAGCCTGGACTACAAAGGGAGAACCTGTCTCCAAAAAAAAAATTGTCCAGAGATGAGCAATTTCAAATTTCTAATTTCTTTACACCCTTCAAAAGGTTTTGCCAACCATCTCTTTAACTACACAGGTTCTAGTTATTTCTAGAATATATTAGCTGAGAAAAATGTTACTATAAGCCAGATGCCAATGGTGTACAGCTGTAATCCCAGCCCACAGGAGGCTGAGGCAGGAGGATAATGAATTTGAGGCTATTCTGGGCTACACAGAGAGTTCAGGTTCATCTGCACTAATAACAAGAACCTGTCCCCCAAAAATAAATGAATAAATACATTCTGCATTTTATGAACTAGGGACAGTGATGCTTTTCAATTTGGGCATTCATTTCAACATCAGAAACTTACTTAAAAGACATGCTACTTATGAAGAATGGAGGTTTACAGTGCTGGGGGAAAATATTTTGCCTTTCTGGAATTTCCTTTTGGGTTTTGGCACCTGTAAAATTATTTCAAACGACTCCTCTAAAGTCACCTGACATATGGCGTTTCTTCTAATATTGTCTGTGGTGGGACACAGAGGTGTCTAAAAGTCCCTGCTCTATGAGAGGTTTCATTTTAGCAGGAAGAATGAATGAGTAAATGGATGTCATAAAGTCAGGGACACACGCTAGATAGAAAAGCCAGGGGGCCGCTCAACAGGCCTCCGTGGACTCCAAAAATTGTAAGGGTAATGATGAAATCAAGGAGAGACCTTCCCAAAGTCCCCTGAGAAGGATGCACAAGAACACAGCAAGAGCAAAAGTTATATGGTATGAGGGCAAAGTCACACTGCAGTGTCCCTTGCAGACATGGCCTGCTACAAGTCTGGGAGAGGGAGGTCAGGTAAACGTCGGGAAATGCAGCCAGATACCAGGTCATTGTAAGGACTAAGTTTTACTTAGAACACTTCAAGAGATACTGTAGGAAATGAAGAGACTGGTAAACAGGAAAATGTTGCAATCTGAATTTTCTTAAAAGTAGTCACTCTAGTGCATTCTTATTTGTGGAGAAACCTAGAATAAGCACGGAGACCAGAAAATGAACCTGTATGGTAAAGAATTCTAAGTATTGTTGTAAGACTGTCCTTTTATACTTTTTTTTTTTTTAAGACAGGTTTTGCTTTGTAGTTCAGGCTGGCCCTGAGCTCACTATGTAGCCCAGGCAAGCCTCAAACTCAGCAGTCCTCCTGCCTTTGCCTTCTGAGTGCTAGGATTACAGGCATGAGCCACCACACCCAGCATTATGGTATATAGTACTGATCGCTGGTGGGTGTGAGTCACCACACCTGGTATTGTGGTATGTGGTTACAGGTTGAACCGGGAACCTTGTGCTTGCCAGGCAGGCACCAGAACCACTGAGCTAAATCTCCTGCCCTAGATCGGAGGTTTCTAAATTAGTATATTACAAGATACAATAGGTGGGCATGGCGGTACATGCCCATAATCCCAGCAACTTTGGGAGGCTGAAGCAGGAGAATCACAAATTCAGATGCACCCTGGGTAATTTACAGACTTAATAAGACCCTGTCTCAAAATTCAAAATATTCAAAGTCTAGAGATGTAGCTCAGTGGAAATCCCTTGGTTTAATCCCTCGTATCAAAAAGAAGGAAAAAGAAAATGAATAAAACATGGCCCCAGTGAGTCTGGCCCCTACTCTTCTTTGTGCCTTGTAGATTTCTATCCCCTTGAACAGGGAGCCAGAACTAATGAGTATAATGAACACAATATGGCAAAAGTGAAGTATGACTGTTACTTCTTAGGTCACCAACTGAGGCTTCTATCTTTGGCATTTCCCTCTTGTTGTCTCACTGCGAGGGAAGCCAGCTGCCATGATGTGAGCTGCCCCTTGTGGAGCTACTTATGCAAGGAATCGAGATGGCCCTGAGCCAGAGAGAAACGGGGAGCTTCAGCCCAGCAACCTGCGAAGAGCCAGATCCTGCCAAGCACCGCAGGAGTGGACCTGGAGGGGCATTGTCCCCAATCCTGAAGTGCCAGCAGCCCCTTAGTAGACCTCAGCCGGGGCCTCAGAACTTAGCCTCGACTCAGTTTTGGCCCACAGAAACTGTGAAATAACAAATGTCTACTCTTTCAAGCTGCTAAGTCTTGAGATAATTTATGTAGAAATAAATAAGTAATATGATAGCTTAAATGTATCCTGGAGCATATGGCCAAAGAAGATAAATGCAAAGCTGTGGGCTTCCGAGTGTTTATTCAAAAAGTTCCTGAGCTAAATACATGTGTTACAAAGGAAATAGTCCTTTTCGCTAAATATCCAGACAATGTGTTAAAAAGCAGAATTACTTGATAAAAACCAAAATATTCTACAATAGAAAGTGTTAATACCCATCTCACTGCTTCTGCCCAATGTGCTGTAAATGGAAGTGGACTTTTACTTCTGGGTTAATTTCTCCCCCCTACATCCTGGCTAAACTTTAAACCACAGAATGATGAGGAGACCTGCCCCCTGCATGGATGAAGAAGGAAAATAAACTGGTATCAAGCACTAAAATCTTATGCTTTAACTGTTTTACCTTAGTATAGCCTATTGTGTCCTATTCTGGCTAATTATTCTGATGAGAATTGCATTGCAAAAGGCCTGTTTGTTGTTCTTTTAGTGTCTAAATTTTTGGATCATTCAGCTTAAAAAAATGACAGTGAGCTCATGTGCTGTAATGAAGGTGGCCAGGAGATGGAGGAGGGGAGGAGAGGGAAGGGAAGGTAAAAAGTAATTGCTGTATATCAAGTACATGTACCATCTCCCCACAATGAATGTAAGCATGTATCACAAACATGTACTAGTAAACAATTTTAAAAAGAATTATGTTTGCCCATTTATTGATTTTATTGGTACATGTTAGGTATTCATTATAATCACATTCATCATTGAGAATTTGTACCTGTACAAGATGTATCTTTATTCTCATTAAAAAGAATTATATGTCACTGAAAAACAAGTTTCTTCTTAATCTTGAGGATTGGTGTGGAACTACTCCAGGATATAGCTTGGAGGTCTTTTTTCACTTTTGTCTTTTTTTTTTTTTTTTTTTTTTTTTTTTTTTGAGACAGGGTCTCGCTTTGTAGTTCAGGCTGGCTCTGAGCTCACTATGTAGCCCAGGCAAGCCTCGAACTCAGCAATCCTCCTGTCTCTGCCTCCCAAGTGCTGGGATTACAGGCGGGAGCCACCATGCCCGGCACTGTTCACTTTTGTCTTTTAACCCAGCCCTTGTTCTCTAGATATAAGATACCCTACAGAGGACATCAGACTCCTGGGGCTGATTCTTGGCCATCTTGTGAAAATACATCAAAATACCTAATTCCACCAGGCCTGGCGCTACATACCTGTAATCCCAGGATTCTTAGAGGGTGAGGCAGGAGGATTGCAAGTTCGGGCTCAGCTTGAGCAATCAATTTAGCGACTTAGTGAGACCCTAGGTTAAAAAAAAAAATTCTACAGGGCCGGAGATTTAGCTCATTGATTCTGGCACCTGCCTTGCAAGTGCAAAGACCTCAGTTCAATCCCTGGTAACCACATACAATGCTGGGTTTGGTGACTCATGCCCACCAACAATCAATACCACATACCATAATGCCAGGCATAGGGACTCACTCCTATAATCTCAGCACTTGGGAGGCAAAGACAGGAGGACTGCTGAGTTCGAGGTTTGCCTGGGCTACATAGTGAGCTCAGGGCCAGCCTGAACTACAAAGTGAGACCCTGTCTCAAAAAAAAAAAAAATTCTATATTTAGAAAGGTCTAGGGGTATAGATTAGTGTGAAGAGACTAGGTTTGATCCTCAGAAAACACACACACGCCAAACACACAAAACTTGAATTATATCAGCCAACTAATTCAACATACATTTATTCTGTCCTTAAAACATGGGCCAAGCCTCCTGTCAGTTGCGTGGGATACCAAGGTAGAGATTTGGCTTCAATCCTCATGGACTCAGACCGCTGCTGATGCATCGCCGCACATGGCCAGGGCATTGAAAAGGTTATGTGGGACCCTGCAATATCTTCAGGGCTTGAGGGAAGGAAGCCCAAGGGGAGCCTGCACTGGCAACGCTTGTGAAGGAGAAGCACTGAAGGACGCACAGAGATCGGGCTGGGAGAGGTGCATGGAGAAGGCTCGAGGCTGGGAGAGCAGCACTTGAGGTTTTGAGTTGAAGGAGCTGAAATGAGGTCAGTGCAGTGGCAGGCGACCTTCCAGGGCCTCCGCTTGAAGACAGCACTTCCGTGTGGGCAGAGAGCTTTGTCGAACCGCCCCCCTGAACCAGGTGTGGGGTGCACACCTGCAGTTGCGGCACCGTGGAGGTCGAGGTGGGGGGACCACAAGTTCTGGGCCATCCTGGACTACACAGACCCCGTCTCAAAAGCCCCACACAGAAAAGGAAAGAGACTCTAAGTAGAGGCTTCCAAATTCAAAACATAGCAGTTTTTTCTATCTGATTTGGAGTCCTGCCCTCCATATCATCTCTGTTCTGTAAAAGGCACTTGATCAAAGGCATATTTCCATTTTCCCCTCAAGTTTCACTGATGGCTTCGCATACTGTATTTGGCCCAAGTTCCCCGTTGCTGGCCTTTCTGTTTATTTGAAACCATCTGCAACATATTAACGTGTCAGTGAAGTTGAAAGGTTAAACGCTCAAGCTTTAAACAGTTGTAGAATACGTTCTGTGGGAAAGATGTGTTTAATTTTTAGAGTGAATGTTAAAGGATTCACTCTGAATCCTTGAAAAAAAAAGAATCTCACCGCTAAGTCACATGCAGACGTGTATCGACCCTGGCTACACTTTCTCAAACGGCAGCCAAAAAACAGTCTTTTCCTTTTCCTCATTTCATTCCAGGTCATATGAGAGGGACCAGAATGGTCTGTCATTCTGCCCGTGCTTGGCCAATGGCTTGGAAACAATTAACTGGACTATTTTAGAAACAATCCCTTTGCTGAAAACAGAATGAGGCGGGAGTGTGTACTTTAACAGCAACTGGTGGCTGGCAAAGCAGTGTGGCTCGAAACACAGAGGCTGGCAGGTGCCATTAGGCGCATCCTAGGTGGCAAGAGTGGCTGTGGAGTGACACTCCACATGCTCAGCGCTCATCTGGCCTTGTGGCAAGACACCCCATGCCAGCAGCTCATTTATCAGGACGCAGCGCTGTTCGCATGGATAATGTGTGCAATTAGGGCGATTAGTCTTGATTGAAAGTGAAGCATCAGAGGGGCTTTGCAGTTTGAGAAAGGAGAAACAACATCTGGAGTCCTGTCATCTTGGTGGGAGAGAGAAGTGAGAAGCCAGGGCACAGCACAGGGAGCTTTTGTAAACAGGATGCACGGTGTAGGGCCATTGCTGTGGTGACCAGATTCCATAGAGTTCATAGCTACTGAACAATGCTAGTGATATTTCAGGGCATCGCGGTATCGCGTCAAATGTTTACATGCGCTGACCCTGTGGAAAGCTGTCATAATCCTGTGGGATAGTATTACTGCCATTCTCCGTTTTATGGAGGGACTCTTGCAGAATGAAACTGAGGGGAATAAATAAACCACCACTAATGCAATGCTAACCAAGGATGGCAAAACAGTAAGAAGTGACGGTGGGTTGGATGTACTGATAGTGATCCTGCCTCCTCAGAAGGCTGAGGCAGGAAGATCCCAAGATCAAGGCCAGCCTGGGAAATTTAGGGAGACCTCATGGCAAAATAAAATAAAAAGGGCTAGGGCCGGAGGGTTAGCTCAGTGGTTCTGGCACCTGCTTCGCAAGCGCAAGGTCCTGAGTTCGATCCCCAGAAACCACATACAGTGCTGGGCTTGGAGACTCATGCCCACTAGCCATCAATACCACATACCACAGTGCCGGGTGTGGTGGCACATGCCTGTAATCCCAGCACTCAGGAGGCAGAGACAGGATTGCTGAGTTCGAAGCTTGCCTAGGCTACATAGTGAGCTGAGAGCCAGCCTGAACTACAAAGCGAGACCCTGTCTCAAAAAAAAAAGGGCTAGGGGTGTAGCTCAGCACTACAGCCCTTGTCTGGCATGTACAAACCTCTAGTAGAACGATGGTGAACTTTTTCAAGCTTTCCGTGATAAAAAGCCTAGTGTGGAATGTGTGTTGTAGGTTTGCCACTGCTCTCGTACCACAAAAAAGCTTTTTTTAAAAAAAAAAAAGTCACAAATTTAAGCTTCAAACTGTCTGATGCTCTCTCATGTCTCTTGATGGTATACAACATATCCAGTTTACCAACAGAAACGTGGCTACTAAGGACTCTGAGTTTCAAGAAAAATAAGGGTTGGCTTAATGTAAGAGGATGAGGTGCTGTCTAAAGGATTTACTGTAAAGAATGATTTCTTTGCCTGTCCCCAGATATTTTTGGTTTGCCAAATCATGCTTTCATTCTGTCAGAGGTTTGTCTTTCATGATGTTGAAATACAAGAAAAAAAAATGAATAGGGCCAGAGATTTAGCTCAGTGGTTCTGGCACCTGCCTCACAAGCGCAAGGCCCTGAGTTCAATCCTGGTAATCACATACAACAATGCTGGGCGTGGTCACACACACTCACTAGCAATTAGTACAATGTACCATAGTGCCAGGCATGGTGGCCCACACCTGTAATCCCAGCACTTGGGAGGCAGAGACCGGAGGATTGCTGAGCTCAGGGCCAGCCTGAACTACAAAGCAAGACCCTGTCTCAAAAAAAAAAAAAAAAAAAAACAGAAACAGGGCATCTGAAATGAACAGAACTTCTCAGAGGCAGAAGTCAAAGCATATGAAGCATATGAAGCTAAGACGCTTATGAAGAAATGCTCAACATCACTGGTCATTCGAGAGATGCAAATGAAAACAACACTGAGATTTTATCTCACTCCACAAAGAATGGCCACGATTACAAAATCAACCAACAATAAATGCTGGTGAGGCTGTGGGGAGAAAGGAACCCTTCTCCACTGTTGGTGGGATTGTAGATTTGTGCAACCATTGTGAAGATCTGTGTGGAGATTTCTCAGAAAACTAGGACTAGGGGTCCCATTTGGCCCTGCCATCCCCCTGCTAGGAATATACCCAAAAGAATTTTAAAAATCACATTAGAAAGACAGATGTACACCATTGTTCATAGCAGCTCAGTTCGTGATAGCTCAATCTTGGAAACAACCCAAATGTCCATCAACTGGAGAGTGGATAAAGAAGATGTGGTTTTTTAAAAATAAAATGGAGTATTATTCTGCCATAAAGAATGACAAGATTGATTCATTTATGTGCAACTGGATACACCTGGAGGACTAATAATAAGTAAATTAGTAAATAATAAATTTTACTAATAAGTAAAATAAATAGATCAAGGGCAAATACCGGATCTTTTCTTTGATATGAGCACCTGTAGATACAAATGAGCTCAGAAAGTATGAGTTTTTGTAGAATGGGAAGTTTCCAAAGGAAATTTGGTGTGGGAATGTAATGAGGGGAAGGAATAAATATGATTCTGAAAGAAAATAAATGAGCATGTATATAGGGGGTGGGGAGGTGTGGGTGGGTAGGGATATGGGTAAAAATGAGAATTAACTTGTGTTGTATATTGGTACAAATTTCCTGATGTTATGTGTGATTGTGAGATGTATGTAAATTGTACCAATAAAGAATTTTAAAAATATGCATATAAAAAGATAAAAAAGCGCAAGAAGGATACATCTTGGCTTTGTTTGTTGTTTTGTTTAAGACAGGGTTTTGCTATGTAGTTGAGACTGGCCTTGAACTCAAGGCAATCTTCCTGCCTCAGCCTCTCAAGTGCCAGGATTATACTTGTGCACCACCAAACCCAGCAGGAAGTGCTAATTTAGTCCTGCATTTGTAATATGAATGAAAGGCAAGATATGTGATTTATATATGGTTTCTGAAGGAAATCTGGGCATTGTGAGGCCCCTTGATAGAACAGGCCCCATGTAAGAAAGAGAACAACCCAAGGTAGGGACATTTCCATGACTGCGGTGAGAATGGTGCCTCCACGAAGCAGAGCAGGCACTGAGGTAGAATGTGTGTGGAGAGTGTGTTTAATGGCACAGGCTTTGGTTTCTTCCTACACCAGTTTCCAAGGCCTGTCCACACTCCCACTGGAGTTTGCCTGGCTGTTCCACTGAGTTATGTTTGAGGAATTTTGGGAAATTTGAGCCTGACCACAATCTTCCCTAAAATTGGACAGTTTTAACACCTTGTTCATGTTTTGTCCACAGAGGATAGACATGACATCCAGAGTTGGGGTTGTTCCCTTCTTGTTAAAAATCACAGAACAATGCCAGGCATGGTGGCTCACACCTGTAATTCCAGCACTTGGGAGGCAGAGACAGGAGGATTGTTGAGTTCAAGGTTTGCCTGGGCTACAAAGTGAGCTGAGGGCCAGCCTGAACTACAAAGCGAGACCCTGTCTCAAAAAAAAAAAATCACTGAACAAACCAACACACTGGACAGTTTATAAATACTAATGAAGCTTCGATTGGAATATGAACATTTGAAAAAGTTGTCCACCATTATGAAAACTAGACTTTAAAAATTGGTTCTTACAAGCAACCTGCTTGGAGTTATTACTAAGCAGAAGAAGTTGGGGCACTTTAGGGCCAGACGATAAAACAAAAGAAAGCTCCCTGTGATTTTCCTCTTGAGAATTCCCAACAGGGCCTGATGGAAGTCTACTTGCTTTGGATTAAGTTTTCTGAGTTTCCTCTGCTGAGACTCTGCTGCTTAGTTTGGCGACTTTGAATTGTTGCTTTCATGGAAATTGGGCATTAAAAAAAAAAATCACAGGAAGGTGCTCTATGAAAATGCCATATTATATGAATGTTTTGTAACACTGTGGCAAAATAGACCCTGTGAGGCAAGGATTTTTAATTTTAGGATAATTGTACCCATGACTCAGGACAGCCACCAGATCAGCAGGATGGAAGATGTGTTTCACTTTTCCATGCTGCTTGAAGCTTCCTGCCCTGGGTACAGTGCCTTTTCTGCTGACAAGCAAAGATAGATGAGACAAAGACCACCTGGGTTTGAATTCTGGCTCCATTTTGGACAAATTATTTAACATCTCTGTATCTTTGCTTCTCTGTTAAAATGAGAATGGTAACCATACCTACCTTGTTGAATTATTGTAAAAATGAAATGAGATAATATATATGTAAAGGACTTTGAATTATAAGGCACAAAAATCCTTAAAATATACATTTTTTTTTTTGAGACAAGGTCTCACTTTGTAGTTCAGGCTGGCCCTGAGCTCACTATGGAGCCCAGGCAAGCCTTGAACTCAACAGTCCTCCTGCCTCTGCCTCCCAAGTGCTGGGATTACAGGCATGAGCCACCACGCCCAGCACCGTGGTATGTGGTATTGATTGCTGGTAGGCGTGAGTCACCTCATCACCCAGCGCTGTATGTGGTTACTGGGGCTTGAACTCAGGGCCTTGCACTTGTGAGGCAGGCACCAGAACCACTGAGCTAAATCTCCAGCCCTTAAAATATATCTTTTTATTTTATTTGTTGTTGTTGTTGTTTTTTGAAATAGGGTCTACCTTGGTAGTTCAGGTTGGCCCTGAGCTCACTATGTAGCCACGCAAGCCTCAAACTCAGCAATCCTCCTGCCTCTGTTTCCTGAGTGCTGGGATTATAGGCATAAGCCACCATGCCCGGCAAAATATTTTTTAAAGATGGCACTTTCCAATTTTCTTAGACTTTCTCCAACATCTTTCCACCATCATTCTTGCATAAATATTCCTTAACACGTTATGACATTTCCTGTTAGAACTTTAAGTTTCTTTCCAACTCTTGAGTTCACGATTATGAGATTCTTTTGCACCTCAGGCCTTGTGATTGAGGTACAAGGGATTTTGGGTAAAGAGAAAAATGTCTCGAAGCTGAGGATGTAGCTCAGTGGGACAGTGCCTGCCTGGTAAGCACAAAGCTCGATCCCCAGCATAAAAAAAAAAAAACAAACTCTGCCATCAGATTAGAGCTCTGTGCTCTAATGGGACATGAGACGGGTCTCAGTTAATCATAGTATTAGTAACAGAATGCAGTAAGTGCTTTTACATATGTGTGGAATGCACAGGTTACACAGGAAGAGAGACACGAGAGATATTTTCATCGGACAATGAAATATGATGTGGGAAGACTTTCTAGGCCCCTTGGGCTTTGTAGTAGATACTGCAGGAGGACATTGGAAGGCAAGAGGGAGGATATGTGAGCAAAGGCTTGTCGGCCAGAGGTGAAGAAGTAATCTGGAGAATTTGAGTCATTTTGTGAAATGGAAACCTAGGGAATCACACCTGGAAATGCAGCCCAGGAACCAGTGACAGAAAATCTCGCTTCAGATCCTAAGGACAGGGAATTTATTTGGCTGGTAATGAGAAGCTATCAGAGGTAAAGAACAAGGGGAGATGGAATCAGGCCTTTTTTACTTCTTCCTTCTCTTTCCCTTCCCTCCTGTCCCTTCCTTATCTATACCACTGGTGAACGACTTGAGTTTCATTAAAAGGAGCTTATCTCAAGCTTCCCTTTCTTTCCTTTTGCCTTCACTCTAGACTTGCTATAATTCTGGGAAGGAAGTACAATACTGTGTGTCCTCAGATAGGGTTATTTGCTGTCTACTGTTACTTTAACTTATATTGACATATTCTCAATGATAGATGCAAAGAGAATGTTCTTTAGGATAAATATTCTAGTGATTTGAGCTTCTCCACTGATTAGTTTTGAATAAATACCTGGTAGCTCAATTTTTCCTTTTGTCAACAGTTGGGTAATATAAATTGATTAGTGTATGATCACCTATATTAGCATAAAATAGACTTCTTTTGAAATAGTGTTCCTTTGTAATGCAAGGTAAGCACACATTTAAGATAATAATATGTGTAAAAATTGCATTCTTAATCCTCAAAAGAACAATGTGTTTTATTCTCTGTTTAAAGTATCATATTTCCACATACAGTTTGCTTTTTCAGTCTGCCCTGTAGTTTAGCATAAGAAATGTAAAGTTTCAAGATGCCCATTAGGGGTAGTGTTCTGTTTGGTTCTCCCAAATACAGCCTCAGTCTTCAGTGCAAATGAAGAAAGTTAATGTTCAAAGGTGTGTCCTGTCATTTATCTTTGCAGAAAGTAGGAGCCAGCCTTTACTTGTCCTTCTGTTTTCTTTCTTCTCAATAAGTGTCCAAATCTCCAAGTCTGTTTCTTTGTCAAGTACTAATTATAAAAGGAGCTACCTCACCCTGATGTATTTATGTACACAAGGCTCTTAGAATAGGTATGACTTGAAGTTCAGGTGATGTGTTACTTCTCAAAAAACATTAAATGGCCTTCTTGGCAAATTTTGTTCACTTACTATTCCAGGCCCATTTTTTTCTGATATTGGGAACTGAACTGAGGACCTTATGCTTTTGAGGCAGGCACTGAAACCACTGAGCTATATCCCCAGCCCATTAAGCATGCTATCTTTTGGAAAGCAATTATGTGTTTCCAGCCCAGTTGAACAGAAAGTACAGTGAGTTCTACAGGTGCAGCAAACTCCCTCCACCATCACAGGCCTCACCAGTGTGGCTGCAGTTGTTAGGATCAGTGAACCAACACCAAGATATCATTGTCAGGAGTCCACAGTCTACAGCAGGACTCGCTCTTGGTGATGTGCATTCTATAGGATGGAGTCTGTCCATTATGTTAGTGTCATACAGAACAGTGAATCCTGGAAGCAGTGTACATGTCCACCAACAGTTGAATGGATAAGAAAATGTAGTATTTATACCCAATGAAGTACTACTCTGCCATAAAGAAGGATAAGCTGAGTTTGTAGGAAATGAATGCACCTTGAGACCATAATGTTAAGTGAAATAAATCAGACACATAGCATGGTTTCTCTTATATGAAGAACCCAAAATATAAATAATGAAGAAAATAAAAGATCATTGGAAGTAGGGAGAGAGATCTGTCTCATATGGGGAGGACATCAAGAGGTGGAGGGAAGGAAATTAAAAATGGAATTAAGATGTGTTACGCACATGTACCTACTCCACGTATAGAACAAGAACAGTAGGTGTCACAGACGTGAACTATTAAAAAGTATATCAGAAAATCTATGCTCAGCCTGTTCATCTTTTCCACTGCTCATCCCTGGCAACCCCTGATCCCTGGTGTTGCTGTCGTTTTGCCTTTTGTAGAATCTCAGGTGTCTGAAATCAAGCCTTTTCAGATCCACTTCTCTGGTCTAGCAATGTGACTTTAAAGTTCTTTCATATCTTTTCATGGCTTGGTATTGCATTTATTTTTAGCAATGAATATAATAATATATCTGTGGAAGACAGGGGAAGAGGATGCAGTCAAAACCCTCGTGGCAAACTCCAATCCCCTGTGAGTCTCACAGAAAAAGACTTAAAAACCAACAAACAACAAAATTAGAATGTTGAGAAAAAGGCTAAGCCTGGGCTTGACTGTTGCTACTCTGAGCAGCAGCAGTAGAAGGCAGCCTGATACCCTCATTTTGCTGCACCTTTATTTGGTACCTGGCCTTTACACCCAAACTCCTAGCATGCATGAGGCAGGGTGATATCTACAATAATCCCTATAGTTGAAGATCATGTAGGGCAGAGCAGATGTCTACCAATAATCCTAATGCAATATTCCCTGTAGTAGAAGATCATACAGGGTGGGGGAGATATCTGCCAATAATCCTAGTAGTTGATCCTGCAGGGCAGGTCAGACATCCCTAAGTCCAAGTCAGTAAGTCATCTGCAGTATCTGATGTATAGTTCCTTGTATGGATATACCAAAGATTTTTGTACTTCTATTTTGTGTTTCTAGACAGGATCTTGCCATACAACTGAGGCTGCACAGTCCTTCTGCTTTATCTTCCTGGGTGCTGGCACTATATAGACATGTCCCTCCACACATAGCTCCACAGTCCTCTCTGTCTCTTTCTTTCTCTGTTTCTTTTTGTTTTAGGCCTTTGCTTTGAACTGCATCCCAGTGCTTCTTTTTTTTTTTTGAGGTGGGGTCTCATTTCGTAGTTCAGGCTGGCCCTCAGCTCACTATGGAACCCAGGCAAGCCTTGAACACAGTAATCCTCCTGTCTCTGCCTCCCAAGTGCTAGGATTACAGGCATGAGCCACCACGCCTGACACTGTGATATGTGGTATTGATTGCTGGTGGGCGTAAGTCACCACACCCAGCATTGTATGTGGGTACTAGGGATTGAACTCAAGACTTTGCCCTTGCGAGGCAGGCACCAGAACCACTGAGCTAAATCTCTGGCCCCCCAGTGCATTTTTTTTTTTTTTTTTTTTTTTTGCTTTTGAGACAGGGTCTCACTTTGTAGTTCAGGCTGGCCCTGAGCTCACTATGGTGCCCAGGCAAGCCGCCGCGAACTCAGCAATCCTCCTATCTCTGCCTCCCAGTGCATTTTTTCAAGAGAGTCTCACTGAACTGCTAAATTGCTCAGGCTGGTCTCAAAATGGTGATCCTCCTATCTCAGTCTCCCAGAGTGCTGGGATTACAGAGGTATTTCCCACCACATGTAATTTCCACAGTTCTTTTATCCATACACTTACTGAGGGACATCCCAATTGTTTCCAACTTCTGGAAATTATCAATAAAGCTCTGATAATGAGCCCTTTGCAGGTTTTAGTATGGGCATGTTTTCAACTCATGGGGAAAATACCAAGGAACATGAGGGCTGATTGTATGGTAAATGTAAATTTAGTCTTTAACAAAAGCCATCAGAATGTCTTCCAAAGTGTATACAACACTCTGTATTTCCACCAGCATGAATGAAATCTCTATTGATCTACATTCTTGTCGGCTTTGGGTGTAGTCAGTATTTTGGGTCTTGGTCATTTCCATAGGTGTATAACTGCATTTCATTATGGCTTTAATTTGCTTTCTTTGCCAACATAATATTAAGCATCTTTTCATTTGCTTATTTGCTGTATCTTTGGGGGAGGGTAGAGAGGATTCAATCTAGGGCCTTTGCACTGACCTATATCTTATGCCGTGTGTGTGTGTGTGTGTGTGTGTGTGTACGTGTGTGTGACAGAGAGAGAGAGAGGGAGAGGGAGTGAGGGAGAGAGAGAGGGAAAGGGAGAGGGAGTGAGGGAGAGAGAGGGAGAGGGAGAGAGAGAGAGAGGGAGAGGGAGAGGGAGAGGGAGGGAGGGAGAGAGAGAGAGAGAGAGAGAGAGAGAGAGAGAGAGAGAGAGAGAGAGGGCACCTTCAGGAATCACTAAGTTGCCCAGGCTGGGCTCAGACTTGCAATCCTTCTGCCTCATCCTCCTGAAATGTTGTGATTACAGGCATGTGCCACCAGAGTTGGCTTGTGTATCTTCTTTAATAAGATTTCCTTTCTTCAAGTGTTATGTTTTTACTTGAGTTTTAAAAATTTTATTTTTATTGAGATTTAAACCTTTTAGTATATTTTGATTATTAGGCTTTTATCAGGTATGTCTTTTGCAAATATTTTCTCTCAGTCTGTGGCTTGCCTTATTCATTCTCTGGGCTCAGATTAATCATTTAAAATAAAAAAAAATAAAGTGGAAAATACCACAGAGGGACAAACAAACAAACAAGCCAGCATTTGGACAATCAAAAGAGGTCATGTAATTTATTTTAGAAATGTATGATTTTGAGATAGTAGGATTTTTTCTAATCTTTTAATTTTTTTCTTTTTCTTTTTGAAACAGGGTCTCGCTTTGTAGTTCAGCCTGGTTCTGAGCTCACTATGTAGCCCAGGCAAGCCTCAAACTCAGCAATCCTCTGTCTCTGCCTCCTGAGTGCTGGGGTTACAGGCATGAGCCACCACGCCCGGCACTGTGGTATGTGGTATTGATGGCTGGTGGGTGTGAGTCTCCACACCCAGCATTGTATGTGGTTACCGGGAATCGAACTCAGGACCTTGCGCTTGCCAGGCAGGCACCAGAACCATTGAGCTAATCTTCCGGCCCTCTAATCTTTTAATTTTTAAAAATTTAAAAATAATTTTAAATGTTAAAGGCAAATTGCCAAATTAAGAAGGAATGTTCTTAGTTATCTTTCACCTACTGTCCCTGAGTGCTGTCACCTTAAATAACCACAGTACAAAGATTAAAACTAAGATGTTAACACTGGAATCATATTTTTAACTAAACTTCAGACTTGTGGGATTTGGTTGACTCCCATATTCATTTTTCTGTTCCAGAAATGAGTCTAGAACACCAAGTTGTATCTAGTGATGTCTTCTTCTGTTTTTCAGTCTTTTATACTTTCTCATCTTTCCTGCTGGTTCACAACTTTCACAAGTTTGAAGCTGGGTATCTTGTAGCCTCTCACCCAATTTGTGCTTGTCTAGTGTTTCCCAATGTGCACTTTTGGGAAGAACACCCCAGAGATAATGTGCCCTTTTCCTCTCGACACAGCTGGGGTGCTTGTGGTGTGAACAAGCACTGGTGTTGCTCACACTGGTGGAGTGAACTTGGTCACCTGGCTGAGGTGGTATTTGCCACATTTCTTCCTATACCGTTACTTATTCATCTCCTGGAACCACAGCCATTAGTAGCCAACACAGACATTACAAAATAGGGGGGCCAAACTCATACTACATGAACATCCTATTTCTCAAAGTTCTGGCTGCTAATTTTAGTATCATCAATTGAATTTTTCTACAGCAATAATTATAGTGGAATGTAGTGATGGTTTTCTATTTCTCTTATTTATTATATGCAATTCTGTAATATGTCCCTGTCCTCCCCTTTGTTTATATTCTGTCATTTACTTATGTTGTAGATATTCATTTTATTCCACTACTCAAGTTCAGTACAATGCTCGAGTCATTCCAGCCTTAGGCCTCAAGAGCTCTTTTAGTTCTGCTGCTTTATCCCTTCCTGTGAGCTCAGGTTTTAAAAACTTATCTTGAGCACTTCCTTACTTCTGGCTCCCAAAAGATGCCCATCTTGTATTTCTCTTCCTCACAATTAGACTCAGCTGGAAAAATAAGTAAATATTACAATGTCGGTTTCTTGTGTGGGCTATTTCTCTCTCATATATATATGTATATATATATGTGTGTGTGTGTGTATATATACATGTATACATATATGTATATATATATACACACACACACATATATTTTAAACTTTAAAAAGGATACAGTAACAGAATAACAGAATTAACAGAATAATCAATAATAGAATAAGTATATGTCTCATAATAGAAATTATTAATTGCTACTATTATTATTATTATTAATTTGAGTGTTTTTATTTCAGGAACTTTCCATTTGGTATTTTCAGATAGCAGCTTACCATGGCCAAGCAGAGCTGTAGATGATGGAAATTCTCTGTCTCTCTGTCTCTGTCACGGTCTTTTTTTCTATTCTCTCACCATATATTTTGATCACCCCTTTCTCTAGTCATGATTTCACACAGCTAAACCACATTTCAGTTTAATACCTGAGTTTTTTATGGCCTTCTTTCTTTTCAAAGTTTTAAATCCTTTGTCTGCTGGTGAGAAATCTGGTTTCCATTAGCTCTGAAATACCTGACTATACTGCTGTCACCTTGGCTCACACTTCTGTCCCTCCTCTGCTTCCCTCTAATGGCCTCAGTGCTACCATCTCCCCAAAAAGAAGGGAAGGGCGGAGCAGAGAAGCCTGTCACTTGTAACAGGTATGTTTCACCAGAAGGGATGAAGGCAGTGCCACACAGACACCTTGGGATTCAGGTTTTGGGGTTTCAAAGTCCCCAGTAAAGATGTCATTTCTGTGTCAACTTCTAAGGTAGATGTTGGATGCACCTTAAATCTAGGGTCTCAGGGTTCCTCCTCTTAGCCTCTTCCAAAGATAGGCTCACACTTAAGTTAGGTGTTGCTTTAGAGGCACTAGAAATGATTTATTTCAGATAAAAATAAACACATGGTGATCAAAATATACTGTGAATGTTTAAATGTAAAACATTTATTATAGTGAAGGACAAACTACCATTAGTCACCCTCAAAATACAAACCTTGCTGTGAACACAGTTTTCCCACTGTTCTTGCCACTTTCTGAGCCAGTTCTGGAAGTCCTTTCTCATGAATGTCTTTATGAGGTGTGATCAGGAACACAGTGAGTCCTACTACCAAGTGCTGTTCAGGGTTGAAAAAACTAGGACTGTGCATCCTCATCCAGCCCCCTCACTGGATTTGGCACCATGCAACTTCTGTCCTTTCCCCAAAGTCAAAATGACCATTAAAAACAAACATTTTGAATCTGGAACATGCAAGCAGCCATGACAGTGAGGCTAAAGACATTAAGGATGACTTGCAGAATTACTTCAGACAGTGGCAAGAATGATAGGATCACTGTGTCCAAAGCAGGAGTGGAGGGGTATTTTGAGGAGAATTCATGCTCATGCGTCTTTTACTATAAATGCATTGGAAGCAAATTTTACACATTCACCATATTTTTCTGTCACACCTCGTAGGTCTTGTGTGATTTATAGTGATCCATAGTGATCACATCAGGGTAGACAGAGAAAAGCGTCTCATCCCAAGATGACACTCCGTTAGTCTCACTTTGAGATGCTGGCCAGGAAGGACCCTGCTGCCTGCTGTCACGCTGCTCCTGGGAGGTAACCTACCATTGACTTGATGTGAAAATGGTGTCTGTGAGGCCAGCCTGGCTTTCCCGATGGCACTTGTGCCTCTCTGCCATCAACCCACCTCCACCCCAGCTCTGAAAGCTCTGACAGCCTCCATCAGAATGTAGCTCTGCCAGTCAAAGGGGTACACAGAAGATACCAATGCCACTGGAGCCTGTGCCCCAACCACAGCCTGATGGAGTTGACAGTGTAGGCTTGTCTGGGCCAGTTTCATGTGAACTTGTTAGGTTTCTTGTCCTTGCCTTTCTGAACTTCCTCAGGCTTTTGTGACTCCCTGAAGCATAAGCTTGTTGTCATCGCAGAGCTGCACATGGGGGTGGGGTGCAGAGTCACACATGCACACCAGACTCTGCAATCTCCGGCCGTGGTGTGCCCTTTAGCTCAATGCTAGCTTTGGTCTCAACTTAGTCTACTGAAGACCAAGGGCTCTCTCAGGACCTAGGAGACTGGCATGCAGTGCAGTTGGTTCAGCCAGACCTGGATTTCACCATCATCTCCTCCCCTCTGTTTAGACCCAATGGCCTGTGCCCACCATATGACAATTTGATGGGTTTGGACAGGTAGGGTGACCTTAAGATTAGCCCACGAGTCCATGAACTTAACCTGGACTAGTCCACTGTGAACTCCTCCAAAATGGAGCCTCAGACATTATTAAAGGTAACCACATGGAAGGACTAAGTCCACTTAGGACCGTAGGTTGACAATGGAAGCACAGGTATCATGAAAGAGTGCTGAAGCTTGTCCAAGGGTATGTGTAGTATTTTGAGTGAGTTGATTAACAGTGGCATCAGTGGCAATCTGGCTGTACAAGGTGATTGAAGCAGTGGTGGCTTTGGAGACTGCGGTAACTATGGACACAATGATGGCGATGATGGCTGAGGCCCCTAAATCATGTTTTGTGACCGCGGTCTGGGAGTTGGCAGTGAGCGCAGCACGCAGGAGGACCACCAGCATTGGCCCTGCTGTGGGGGGGGGGGGTGTCCCAAGGGGCCAAAGCACAAGCTTGGTCATGGAGAGATGTAAAGCTTGGTCAAGCTTTATATCTCTCTAGGTGGTCTTACTAGGGCATTGTGCTGGGCAGCATCAGTGGTTTTTGGGGATGTTTTGGGGCCATTCTTGAAGTGACAGTCTTCCCATTTGACTGATTGGTAAATCGGGTGGCCATGTAGGGCTTGACATCTTTTGTAGGGAGCCACCATTCTGCAGGCTAAGCTGCTCCCCAGAGTCGCAGTCCAGGCTTGGGTTGAGGTAGAGAAGGCCAGTGTCCTCCGTGTAGATCCAGTTGTTCTTGTGAAGCAGCTTGTGGTAGAAGCCCGGGAGGTGCTGGCCCAGCTGGAAACTGGGCACCTCTGAACATGTTTTGCAGGGCATGCACATAGAACAGTGGGGTCCCTTCTGGCTGGTCCAAGTACCACCGCTCCCAGTAGGCATCCCTTGGGAAGTAAAGGCCCAGAGGGGCTTCACGCAACAGTGGCAGCAGCAGCAGGAGCCACAGCCCCACAGCAATGGACACCACGGTTGCTATCGCCTCTGGTAGCTGGGGATGAGGGTTGGAAGCAGAGAGCATTTGGGCAGTTTAAGGGGTGGAGCGGAAGGAGGGGCCGGTGATCCATAGGGGGCGGTGCCCTGGGTCAACCGGAAGAGAAGAGGCGCCGACACCATCTTGGGGTTGCGCCTGAGAGGTGAGGTGAACAATTACGCAAGAGCCTCATGTTTAGGCGCCAGTTGTCGTCCGCAGAGCTGCACTAGGGAGGGTAAGGTGCAGAGTTTTACACACACACACAGTAGACTCTGGGGAGGTTTCTGGCATGCTTCCTTTTAATGAACGCAGTGTAGGGTGTTATATACCACACGCAGTGGGAGAGGTTTGAGGTGGCCATTGCGGATTGGTCTATGGTTGTCAGAGGAGGGGCCCAAATTGGGGCGGACTGGGCATCTCTCCGGCCGTGGCTGCCCTTTAGCTCAAAACTGGCTTTGGTCTCAACTTTGTCTAGCAAGTGCCAAAGGCTCTCTCGGGACCTAGGAGACTGGTGTGCAGTGCAGTTGGCTCAGCCAGACCTGAATTTTGCCATCACAAGCTTATGGCTCTCTCTCCTTTACTCAGCAGATCAGTGTATCAGCCAAGGACATCTTTGTAGAGGCTGAGGTGCACGGAGAGAAGCAGAAACACATCGCCTGGTTGAACAGGTGAGCAGGTTAGTGGGTTGGGGAAGGAGTCCAGATCCTTGTTATCTTGAATCTGCAATCCTAGAACTTAATGCAGAGGGAATTATACAATGGAGAATGAGCTCTTCGATTGCTGAGGAAAATTAACAAATCAGATTATTCCTTTTGTCTGTGTGTGGTGTGCATTAAGCACCAGCAAAGCTTTTTTTTTTTTACCACCTCTCTCTCTCTCTCTCTCTCTCTCTCTCTCTCTCTCTCTCTCTCTCTCTCTCTCTCTCTCTCTCTCTCTCTCCCTCCCTCCCTCCCTCCCTCCCTCCTTCCCTCCCTCCCTCTCTCTCTTTCTCTCTCTCTCTCTCTTTCTTTTTCTATTGCAGACAGGCTCTCACTATGTAGCCCAGGCTGGCCTTGAACTCACCACCATCCTCCTACCTCAGTCTCCCTGTTTTTATTTTTTAACCATATTTTGGATGTTTCCTCCAAACATCAGAAGCAAAAATTGAATTGTTCAAAACACCTAGGCCTCTCAAATCTGAATGACAAAATGCACAGTGATTTAGTTAAAATACAGTGCTGAAGTTATACCTTTTGCTGTTAGGCACAGCAAGACTTGAAATTTTTAGAGAT
The DNA here is from genome assembly GCA_004025085.1 of Thryonomys swinderianus. NCBI lineage: Eukaryota > Metazoa > Chordata > Mammalia > Rodentia > Thryonomyidae > Thryonomys > Thryonomys swinderianus. The sequence continues at coordinate 16,588 of PVIC010010307.1, read as the reverse complement.
AGCTGTGGAAAAGGAACAAATGAGGGAGGGTGCCATTAAGGTTACAAAGACAGTACTGCCTAAACTTATAGGGAAGAAAAATCTGATTATATTTGTTACATGGTGCTTTTCCCTTCAGCAGCTCATATTCAAAGATATTAGATGAGAATAGAGATTTTTAGTTATTTTCTGTGTTGGGGATGGAGAGAGCTTTATTTGTAGGATCTGTGGAGTTGTTGTGTTTCCAGAACCTTCAGTAATGTATGAATTTTTTCCCATCAGGATAACACTTATCATTGTGTTAGTTATTTTTTTCTCATTGTTGAGGCAAAATGACCAATTCCCAAGTGTAAAGGAGAGAGGTTTATTTACCTTACAATTCATAGAGTTTTCAATCCATCATTTGCTGACTCCAAGGCAGGGATGGCAAACAGGCATTGCAGAGGAGAAAACGTGACACACACACAAGGTGGCAAAGGCAACAAGGAGGCTTGCAGTTGTCTTACTGTCTCTTTTATCTTATTCAGACTATTGGGAATAGGGCGGTGCCAAATCAATCACTCCGTGTAATGGTTTAATAACCATGCAGCCCTAATCCCATCCTAACACATTCCAGATCAAGCCACCTCCGGAAAAGACTGCAGGAAGCTTTGGAGGAACATCTAGACACAAGCCACAACAATTATCTTATATTATAATTTGGTTATAAAGGCCCCGGTTTTTAGATAGAGAAATATCTTAAATGTTACTAACCATCCAAAGTCTAGGTTAAGTATTTGCCTGACAGCAATGAGAAAGCTCACAAAGGTAAGATAGGGAATGTTCTGAATCATGGTCAATGATTTAAAGACCAGTATAATTTGGGAGAAGGTGGAAGGGGGAGACAAGTAGGTAGCTCATTCTAGAACAAGAGCCCCCACTGTAAGTCTTGAAGATTCAGCTATTCACTTGTGCTGTATGAAAAACAGATCTTTGCATAATATTGACACATTAGATTTTAAATTTACTTTTCCCTTTTCCTCTTCTCTTTTATTTTTATATCATTAGCTAAAAGCAATTAGTATGATTTAAATATAGTGGTACTGGGCCAGAGAGTTAGCTCAGTGGTTCCAGCGCGCCTGCCTTGCAAGCGCAGGTCCTGAGTTCAATCCCCAGTAACCACATACAGTGCTGGGCGTGGAGACTCACGCCCACCAGCAATCAATACCACATACCACAGTGCCGGGCATGGTGGCTCATGCCTGTAATCCCAGCACTCAGGAGGCAGACAGGAGGATTGCTGAGTTCCAGGCTTGCCTGGGCTACATAGTGAGCTCAGGGCCAGCCTGAACTACAAAGTGAGATCCTGTCTCAAAAAAAAAAAAAAGTGGTACTTCTAGAGACTGTTTCACTTAAGATATAGAACCCTGTTCTGCTTAAACATCAGGTGATTTAAAATTGTATCCAGCTCTACACTATTATAAGCAATATACTGTTATTCAAAGCTTCAAAGCTCTAAGCAAAACACAACTAAAATACTATGTACATTTTACTCCAAATAAAAAGCCTTCCTTGTAAAGTTGGTGTGGTGGTTCATGCCTGTATTCAGCACTCCAGAGGCGAGGCTGATGCAGGAGGATGCAAATTCCAGCCCAGCCTGAGCTACACAGCAGTCTAGAAAAGCAAACAAATAAAAGCTAACAAATCCAAACTCACATTCTGTCCAATCATTAATTTTAGGCAGTTGTCTGCCTCTCAAAGTTAAATGCTCTGAAGAACTTGCAAAGAGCACATAGTTGACAATACCATGCAAAAAGTGCACTATTTTGACCTGAAATTCAACATTTCATTGGAAAGTGTTCTGGACTTGAGTTTTTAATTTTTTTTTTTTTTTGAGACAAGGTCTCGCTTTGTAGTTCAGCCTGGCCCTGAACTCACTATGTAGCCCAGGCCAGCCTTGAACTCAGCAATCCTCCTGTCTCTGCCTCCCGAGTGCTGGGATTACAGGCGTGAGCCACCACGCCTGGCAAGTTTTTAATTTTTTATAAAGTTTGGAATGCCTTCAGGAGATGGAACCCATGGCTTCATGACCAAGTTTTAATCCCCAGTTTGAAGACAATTCCTATTCCCACCGCCAAGGCCTAGAGATGGCTATGAGAGAGAGCCTGACAGAAACTTTTTTTTTTTTTTTTTTTGAGTTAGGGCCTCACTTTGTAGTTCAGGCTGGCACTGACTCACTATGTTGCCCAGGCAAGCCTCGAACTCAGCAATCCTCCTGCCTCTGCCTCCCAAATTCTGGGATTATAGGCATGAGCCACTATGTCCAGCACTGTGGTGTGTGGTATTGATTGCTGGTGGGTGTGAGTCATCACACCCAGTATTGCTGTATGTGGTTACTGCAGATCAAACCAGGGACGTTGCACTTACTAGGCAGATACTGGAACCACTGAGCTAAATCTCTGGCCCCAGAAACCTTTTTTACTTTCCAGATGCAGGGAAACAAGATGACCTAAGGGACATGGTGAAAACACCAGTCTGTGTATGTATTTAACCAGCAGTGGATATGGAGCAAAGGAAAATGTCCTGCACAAGGAAAAGTTGGAGGTAAGAAAAAGAGGAGAAATAGACTCCAGACCAAATGTTGAGGGCAACAAAACTGTAGTTATTCTATATGGGAATGAATTGAGCTAAATGACAGTTGCTAGCTTTGGGTCTCTTGGAGATATGGTTCCAAAAAATTGTCAGTTATACCCTGGGCAAATCAACCCTTTACAGAAACAGTAGATGAGTGAATCTGGGGCCCTTGAGTGAATTTAAGGAGTTTCAATATTTAGGAATCCTGAAACACCACACAGAGCTTTGTGATTAAACAGGCAGGGTGATGCATGGCTAGTTGATGCCAAAGTAGGAGGTCTGTGAATTTGAGGCCAGCCTGGGCTAGCAAGTCTGAGGTCCGCCCAGACTACATTGCATGACTGTCACAAAACAAAACAAAACATTGGTGATTATCCTTTTTGTATATTTAAATCCATGAAAATTGATTATAATTTTTTCTTGGATTTTTTAAAGGGGGTCTGTGATTGATGATTGACTGATTTTTCAGTGGTGGAAGTCAAAAATAGAACCTCATATGTATGGAGTAGGTGCTATACCACTCAGTTACATCTTTAGCCCCAAAGCAAGATATGAGGTATAATTGAAACCCGAATTGTAAATAAAGAGCAAAATGAAAGATAGGTAATAGGAAATAGGAGATAACCTCTTTCTCAGGTGTTCAGGGGATCCAGAGATGGAAGAGGAAGGGGGAATGAAAATGGAATTAAGATGTGTCTATGCACGTAGGCCAGCTTCACACAAGGAATGTAAACATGATATACAACACACATGCTAATTAAAAAGAAAATACAGTTAATTTTTTGGGTTTTTTTTGAGACAGGATCTCACTTTGTAGTTCAGGCTGGCTCTGAGCTCACTGTGTCACCCTGGCAAGCCTCAAACTCAGCAATCCTCCTGCCTCTGCCTCCCAAGCACTGGGATGACAGGCTTGAGCCACCAAGCCCAGCATTTGTGGTATGTGGTACTGACTACTGGTGGGCATGAGCCATCACTGTCAGTATTGTTGTATATGGTTACCAGGGATCAAACCAGGGATATTGTGCTTGTTAGGCAGACACTGGAACCACTGAGCTTAAACTCTGGCCCTACAGTAAATGTTTAAATAAAATATAATTATTACAATAAAAGACAAATTGCCATTAATACAGTTAACAATACTTCTTACTTTACTTTTTGTTATTTCTCTTCTTTATTCTCTTTACTTCACACAGGGGTACCCATCATCCCTGCCAGTTTCTCAAACAGTTGTGGAAATCCTCTTTGGTGAGTGCCATTAGTTTAGCCATTAGCTGGGGGTGCCTCAGTGCCCTGAATCCATTCAAACTGTTCACCTTTCATGGTTGTTCTGACTTAAGGGAAGAGGCAACAACAGAGTGGCAGATCTGGTGAGGAAAGTGGAGGAAGACAATCTGCATTATATTTTATGAACCTGCCTTCCTGCTGGATGGCTCTCAGTGGGAGCTTTCACTGTACAGTTGCCCTTGGAAAGGTGCTCATGAAAGAAAACTCCAGAACTGTTCCAGAAAGTGGCAAGAATGAGAATGAAGAAGCAGTAAGGAATATTTTGACAGCATACTTGGCACTATATCTTTCATTGTAATACATTTAAAAATTCATTCATTGTACATTTTGATCACAGCTCATCCATGGCTTTGTCAAACAGTTCACTTTTGGAAGAAAATTCCCCTACTTTTCTTTAGCAGCAAAGAAGAGGAATCTGAGATACATCAAATTGGTGCCAAAGTCTTTGTGCAGCTGGATAAATTTGTGACTATCACTGAAGGGGAAAATGGTTTTGTTCTACTGAAAGTAACTGTGGCTACAAGGTACTGAGAGAGTTCCCGGTACAGTCTGAGTAGGACCATGTTGGATAGGTATACAAATGACTCTTTCCCCAAATCAGTGAATAAGACTGTGCTTTGCAACTGTCTGTGCTATAGATTGGCTTTTGATTGACATTATGATAGCAACCAATTTAAAGGAAAGAAACAAAAATTTCATCTTCATGGGTATGAGAAGCTGAAAGTGATGGAAGCATCTTTTGTGACAGGGTCTTACTTTGTAGATCAGGCTGGCCCTCAGCTCACTATGTAGCACAGGCAAGCCTGGAACTCAGCAATCCTGTCTCTGCTTCCTGAGTGCTGGGATTATAGGCATGAGCCACCACACCCAGCACTGTGGTATGGTATTGATTGCTGGTGGGCATGAGTCACCACGCCCAGCACTGTATGTGGTTACCGGGACTGAACTGAGGGCCTTGTGCTTGTGAGGCAGGCACCGGAACCACTGAGCTAAATCTCCGGCCCAGAAGCATCTTTTAAACTGTGTTCTTTCTTTCGTTCTTTTTTATCCCATTCCAAGCACAAGAAAAACGTTCTGTCCCAACTCTTGTTTTTTTTTTTTTTAATGTGTTGGAAATAAGCCCCTAGACTTGATTTGTCTTTGTAGATAATAAACCACTGAAATGTCAAGAAATCTCAGCAAGGCTTTTACTTTTGCAAAAGGTTGCAAGCCCAGCCCAGCATTGAGGTAGTAGGCATTCAGGACGGAGGAGGATGCCACCTTTTGTACCCAATGCAGAAGGACCAGATGACCTCTTTCCCATTGGTTGGTTGGGAGATTCAAAATCTATTCCAGTTGGCTAATTCAGCCAGCACAAGTGGGTTTTGAATTGTTGCTGAGGGGAAAGGAGAGCAGTGCAGAATGGATGTGGAGAAGAGAAGATCCTTTACCTGTGATAAGATATCTTGGTTTGTAGCTGTGTTACCAGAATTGGAACTGACTGGACATTTTCTGTAATTTAGTGTGTTCAGGAAGGGGCAACTAGAATGGGATAGAGCCCAAGACAGAGTCAGTCCCATTTAATAAAAAAAAAAAAAAGAACCTACTGTTTCCCACAGTTGAACTCAGCATTCATAGAAAGCACAACAGGATAGTCTGCATTTTATGGTGAATACACAGAACTTGGTTAAATAAAAAAAAAAAAGGTTCCAGGAAGCCTATAATTCCAGTTACTATTTTAATTTAGAAAGATTGAACAAGTATTTTTGTATAATTGTATTTTGTGAAAATTCACAAGTGTTTTCTGGAAATTCAGTACAAAATATCAAATGCTTATTGTGTTAGAACTTTGGGTTCAAATTGTTCTGGTCAAATATCACAAGTACCAACATGGTTTCATGGCTCCTGAAGTTCAGCTGGTGATATGGTAACTCTAAAAACTTGGAGGAGCCTTTTAAATAAGTACTGCCAAGCCGGCCTGAAAAAGTCCATGCCTTGTTTTCTTGGAAGCTGCCTAGATGCTGGGAAAATCAGATTTCATAAATACAGCTTGATGTTATCCTTTACATACCCTGGAACGATAACACGAGAGAATAGCAGGACCAATTCCACAGTAGATAAGAAAAGCGCATTATTTTTCCCCCTTGAGAGCTACATAACCTTAGGGTCAGTATGGATGTTTTCCAGAATATTTCTTTCTGAATACTGTGAACATTTTAAAGATGTATAGAGACCAATGAGTTTTAAAAACACAATAGACCTTAAAATAGAAAGAAAGGTTGTTTCCATTAATTGGAATAAACAGATGGTGAAAATCCTTTACACCACTCTTCTCTTTTAATGTCTTCTGCTCAGCTTCTTAGATTTTGCTTCTCAATGTAGAAAGGCTGAGATGTACTGCTGAGACCTCTTCGGCTGTCCTCCCCATGGTATTATCTGATAAGAAAGAGTTTACACAGAGGCGCCCATTGTCCCTTGAGTTCCAGGCAGCCTCAAAGTATCCTTTAAGTGACACATCTGCCCGGCCACCCTTGTGGCATTGTCTAAAATCAGCTGCCTCTGCTCCCTAGATCAAGGAAGCTGCAGCGAGGCTTCGTCGTGCTCTCTGAGTTGATTGCTACTTGCCTCTGGCTGATCTCCTGGATCGAGACTTTTGTCACCTTCTGCTCTCACAGGCCTGCACCACCTGTCATGCTCTGCTTCACTTTAACTACTTATTCATGGAGCCCAGAGAGCATTCTAGAATGTCAGAGGCTTAGACATGTCTCTAAAAGCTAGGTGATTGGACTTTCAAGTACTTAATTTTCCAGGCCTCATTTCTGTGGTCTCTGTTCCACTCAGTCACATGATCGACCAATGTGAAAATAATCTCAGTACTCAATTTCTTTTTCTTTTTCTTTTTTTTTTTTTGAGGGAGGGTCTCGCTTTTGTAGTTCAGGCTAGCTCTGAGCTCACTATGTAGCTCAGGCAAGCCTCAAACTCAGCAATACTCCTGCCTCTGCCTCCCGAGTGCTGGGATTACAGGCGTGAGCCACCACGCCCGGCAGTACTCAATTTCTAATAAATTGTGAACTTGAGCAGAACGTAACCTATTGCTTACTAACTCTGGTTCTTTTCTGTTGCATGAAATAGACACAAAGGGACGGGGGGAGGGAGGGAGGATCTGCATGTACTTACACATGAGGAATTGAAACCCAGAATTATGTAATTTAAAGACTCATTTTGCACATGTCATATTATTTATAGAGCCAGAAAACTCTAGTTACCCTATGCATTTCATAAAACAAAAATTTTAGTTTAATACACAATATTCTCAGCCATAGTCCTGCCTTCTTAAAGCATTTTCTTCTCAGAAAACCTGAGCAACTTTACACATACATGAAATTGTAAACTGTTTATTCACTCATTCTTTCAAAAAATTTACTGAATGCCCATTTCATGAAAGCTTTTTAGTAGCTAATCACCTGTACAGAATGCTCCAAAAGCATATTCTCTAGCCATAAGTTGAGACTGTTTCCTGCCACCCAGCATGGTGCCTCTTCAGGTAGTTTATAGGATCATAGCAAAAAGGAGCCAAGGAACTGGAATCTTTTAGCTTGTCTGTTCACTGTAAACCAGTCCTTTATCTATTCACTCAGCTACTTCAGTAGAGTTCAGAACTATTTGAGACTGCAAATTAACTTCTAACAAGAAGTAGATAAACTCCATAAATTTAGAAGCATCCTTTGGAAAAGTTATTTTATGGTAACACTTTCTTTTTTGTTTGTTTGAGTTAGGATTAACTATGGAGGCCAGCCTAGCCTCCAACTTGAGATCTTCCTGCCTCAGCCTCCAGAGTGCTGGGACTACAGGTATGTACCACCAAGCCCAGGACGGTAACACAAAAGCTTACAGAAATCCCTGGTAGGTGTTGGACTTAGAACTGAAGTGAAATTCTGTCTTATTATTTATTTGTTCTGTGCCACTTAAAACTGAGGAAGTTAATGATTAGTTCAGAAGATTGCTGAAAAATATTTAGTGAATCCTATGTTGCATAGAACATCCCATCTAGTATTTGAGTGAGAGGATCCTTCAGATTGTCAAAGGTATTTTTATGATTCTATCCTACAGGGCTTGTCTATGGCCAGAGGAGGATGCAATATGGTAGGGGTTGTTCTTTAAATTGTGAGTTCCTGAGATTAATATTGAAGCTACCTAGAAGATAGACAGTCTTGAGTCTCAGTCACTTTCTTCTTCAATGAGACACATTACCTGACACTCACAATTTAAAGGAGCAGAGGTTTATTATAGCTTGAGGTTCCATCCACAGTCGCTGGCTCCATGGCAACATGGCAGAAGGGCAGGGAGGAAGAGAAAGACCTTGGCCTGGCAGCGGGAAGTAGAGGAGGGAGACAGATCCTTCTGGGCCACACTCCCCAGTGACCACCTCCTTACCAGGCTCCCATCCCAAAACCACATTCAGGTATGAACTCATCAGTGGACTAATCCACTGGTGATTTTCATGCTCTCATGACCCATTCACCTCCGAAAACCCCACTTAGGAGCTGGAGCCTTTGGTATTGAACCATGTTGCTAAGGCTGCCATCATGAATTACCTGAGATCAGAAGTGTGAGTCTAGGTGTCACTGAGTTCTATCTAGCAAATGGCTCCAAGATATACAAGAGTGTATCTTCAGGTCAGCCCTTATGAGACTGGTCTTACACCCTTGCTTGGATAGAGCATGAAGCTTTTTTGAAACTGGCTCCAATTCCAGAATTCCAAAGCACATAGGTGAATAAGCCACCAAGAGTCATGTCAGACATAGAAGAATGTTAAATGATACTGGGTCCGTTATGGAGGAGGAGAAGTGTGAAAGGAACAGAGGAACAGAGGGACAGAGGTGCACAAACCTGTCCTCTAATTTGGGTGAGTTTACTTGGAGATCGCTGAGAATATAAAGTGGAGAGGCTATACAGGAAGTTGAACATAAAAGCTGAAATGAAGTGGGAGGTTTTACAAAAGACAAGAACTTCCTTCTGAAGTAAGCCTGCCTCTAGACAGGCGAGGTTACCTGAGTCCTTGGATCTGAATAAAACTCTGCACTTGCCTTTGTTCTTCCTGAGGCCTCTCTCTTTGGCTCCTAGATGCTGTTTTCTTCTCTTTGTTATCACAGACTTGTGCCCTTATCTCTTCCTGTAAGAACACCAGTCACACTGAAGTAAGACATTCCCTTCATTTTCAACTAGTCACCTCTCTAGAGACCTTAACTCCTGTTTAAAAAAAAAATTTCTTTGGATTGAAGCTTTCAATGGTTTTTATTAGTGATTTATGAATCAGTCCACTTAGAAAGCTATGCTGCTGGGCATGGCAGAATAGTGGTCTTTATAGAGTTGCTAGAGCAACTCTGGGTAATGTCATCATCACTGTCATGCTGAAGATTGCTTAACACTGATTTAGGGAAAACTGGTCTGTGTGGGGATTTTCTTGCTTGCTTTAAGTTTCAATCTCATTTCATGGTACTTGGTGTGAGTGATTTTTGTTCTGTTCTGTTAGAGCAGGAGCTCAATCCAATAGAATGGCCTCTTATAAATTTTATTTAGCATTGCAAATACAGCCACATTTTGAGCCTGTAGGTTAGGATTTCAACATATGAATTTTGATGGGAGAAAGTTTATTCCATAATGGACATCTCTCAAAAATCTCATTTATAAGATCAGAGTAGGGCAAGGCATTCCCTCCTATGAGTATGAGAAGGGAAGACGATCATTAATATGCCTCTTGAATGTAGATAACTTGCCCATGTCTGGATCAGCAGTGATCTTGTTTTTTTATGATTCATTCCAGGTATAAGATGTCTGTACCCGATAATGAACTTTCTGGAATCATTTAAGTTCAGCAAAAGGGTACCAGTGTTCTATCTCAGAGTTCCAGGCCAGCTTTAGCCCCCATAGCAAAGTACTCCTCTTTTTTTCACAGCATCATTAAAAGAAAGAGCAGCAGAGCATGGAGGGAATGTCTGTCATCCCAGCACTCTGGGAAGCTGAGGCAGGGGATTAAGTGGGGGAATTTAGTGAGTTAGTGACATCTTGTCTCAAAATGAAAATGAAAAGGACTGGGTTCAGTTCTTGGTTTGCATGGTTAAAGAAAAAAAATTCCAGGGTGGGCCGGGGACTGAAATACAATGCCAGTTCACCTTACTACCCTTGTCAGTTTAAAACTATGCACTTTTGGCTATAGAATGTAGAAACTGGTTCCAAACAGGCTGCTACCTAATAATTATGAATAAAAGTCCAATATTAATTTCCAAGGAAGAATAGTGGATAAAAAAGAAAGTGAGAAAAATTGCAATGTTAAACTGTACCACAAAACTGTTACACATGTTGACTTATCATTTAACCCCATTAAATAAAAGATAAAATGATTGCTTGTGATTAGTCAGTGTCTTAGTTACGTTTTTGTTGCTAAGACAAAATACCTGACATCCTCATCGAAGGTATGGCTTGTCCTTATGTATGCGATAAAGAAACAGTATGATTTGAAATGTAGAGAAATGTGGAGGGAAGGAAATGTGACATAATGTGAGCTCTGTGGATGTGCAATAATTAAACTTGAGATTCTTTCTGGGATACATGTTCAGTGAAGGATTCATTGTCACAACTGCTCTGAACTTGCTCAAGTTTCCAAAAGACTACTTAAGTATAATTTACAGAAACGCTAAGTGGCCTATATTGCTTAGCTATATGGCCTCTAAAATTGGTAATTACAGCAGGTAATAAAAGCAAATGAAGCTGGAGCATTTACTTGGATTTTTCCTTGGACTTAGCAGTGAATTTATTTGGAGTTTCTGTATTAAAGGCTTTAGCCATCACACGGTACAGGCATGTTTAGTGAATAAATACCCAGCTTATCATAAGGCTTATTCCATGTAAGTTACTCATGACGCATGCTGGTTGCTTTATCTGAAGCATACTTTCTGGCCTTTATGTGGAGAGATGGGCAAGTCCCCTTCACTGGATAAATCAGTCTTGTGGTGGACTTTATCTAGGGCACCAACCTGAATATGCTTTCAGAAATAAAATGCTGTGGGCCTAGAATGTTTCCTAGTGAGCTGTGGGTACTAGTACCTGAAGTGTCATGTGTTCTGAGGTAGGAGTTTTTGGGAGGCTTTTGGAGTGCTATGCCCATCAGTTGGTTAGTCCAGTAATGAGCTCATAGCTGACCTGCTGTTAGGAGGTGGGGCCTTGTTGAAGGAGGTTAAAACCTGTATGGCTATACTCTCTTTTCCGGCTCTTCCCTTTACTTTCTGCTCTCTGGCAGCCATGGGATGAACAGCTTTCCTCTGTCACCCTTCAACCATATGGAGGCTGTCTACCATGAACTGAATACTCTGAAGCTGTGAACCAAAATAAACTTTTCCTCTTTTGAGTTGTGGGTATCAGGTATTGTGCCCCAGAACTGGGAAAGTGACTAAGACAGCTACATTCTCCCTGTCTTCACAAGGCCTTTTCTCTGTGTGTATGCAATCTTATAAACTAGAGCTCCCTCATTTATCTTGTCTGCAATTTATTTATTTATGTATTTATTTATTTATTTATTGAGACAGGGTCTTGCTTTGTAGTTCAAGCTGGTGTGAGCTCACTATGTAGCCCAGGCTAGCCTTGAACGCACAGCAATCTTTTTTTTTTTTTTGAGACAGGGTCTCGCTTTGTAGTTCAGGCTGGCACTGAGCTCACTATGTAGCCCAGGCAAGCCTGGAACTCAGCAATCCTCCTGTCTCTGCCTCCAGAGTGCTGGGATTACAGGTGTGAGCCACCACGCCCAGCGAACTCACAGCAGTCTTACTGCCTCTGTCTCCTAAGTGCTGGGATGACAGGCATGAGCCACCATGCCTGGCTGCAAATTTTATTTTTTTTATTAGTATACATTTGTGGCACATATGATGTTTTTTGTGGAGAAAAACATACATGAACTTTATACATCTTAATATTATTTTTAAAAAATCATCTTCCTTTACCTTACCTCCTCTATCCTTTCATCTCTTGGCCCCATCCTATTTGCAGAGGATCTAATTCCTATTTTCTATTATCTACTTTTGAAGTTTTGCTCTTTGTTTATATTTTGGGTTTCTCATATAAGAAAAAACCATGTGATATTTAAGTTTATGTACCTGATCTATTTCATTAAAATGACAATGTATTTCACTTAAAGTTTAATGGAAATTATAGTTTTCTTACAAATGACTCGTTTATCCTTTTTAAAGGCAGAGTTGTACTGTATTGTGTATAAATACCACCTTTTTTATTTATTTATTTGTTTGTTTGTTTGATTGTTTATAGACAGGGTCTCCCTTTGTAGTTCAGGGTGGCCCTGAGCTCATTATGTAGTCCAGGCCAGCCTCAAACTCACAGCAGTCCTCCTGTCTCTGCCTCCTGAGTGCTGGGACTACAAGTGTGAGTCACCACGACTGGCATTGTGGTATGAAGTTACTGGGTATCAAACTGTGGACCTTGTGCTTGCAAGGGCAGACACTGGAGCCACTGAGCTAAATTCTCAGCCCAATACCACATTTTCTTAACATATTCATGTATTGATGTACATATAAGTCACTTCTGAGATTTGATCAATTTATATTGTGCTTTTATAAATATGGTTATTCCTGTTTCAATGTAAGATTCTCTCTTTTACTCTTTTGGGAAGATATTGAGAATGACAATACCTGGGTTGCAGGGAATTTCGTTTGAGGAAGAATCTCCAAATTGATTCCCATAATAGTTGTACTAGATTACGTTTCCACCAACTGGAAAAATAAAAGGGTTTCTTTCTCCCAGAAGCCTCACCAACATATTTTAGTATTTGATTTCTTGATGATGACCACTCTTCCTGATGTAGGATGGAATCTCAGTGTGGTTTTAATTTGTACTTCTCTAATGGCCAAAGATGCTGAACAGTTTTTTGTATTTATTGGCCACTTGCATTTTTTACTCTGACAAGGTAAAGTTTCCCATTTTTGATTGGATCTTTTATTCTGGAGGTCTAATTTTTTGAGTTCTTTATAGATTTTAGATACTAGTTCTATGACTGAGGGATAGTTGGCAAAAAAAATATTTCCCGTTCTGTTGATTGTCTTTTAACTCTGTTCATTGTTTCCTTTGCTGTGCAGAAGCTTTTTGATTTGATATAAACCTGTATGTTGATTCTGGGCATTATTTCTTGTGGAAGTGAGGCTCTGTTCAGAAAGTCCTTGCTTATGACTATATCTTCAAGAGTTCTACTGATTTTATCTTCCATCTGATTAAATGTCTGTGTTTTAACATTTAGATATCTGATCCATTTTGATTTTAGTGTAGTTCAAGAAATGGTCTTCTTCAGTCTTCTGCACGTGGATAGCTAATATTCCCAGCACCATTTGTTTAAAAAAAAAAAAAAAAAAAAAGCTCATTCCTGCCACATGGTTTTGGCTCCTTTCTCAAAGATGCAGTGGTTAAATTTGCCTGGAGCTGTTTCTGTATCCTCTATTCTGTTCCACTGATCCGCCAGTCTGTTTCGTTTGTTTGTTTGTTTTTTGTTTTATTTTTTTAAAAATCACTGTAGCTTTGTAGTATAACTTGAAGTCTGGGATTGTGATACCTCCTCCTTTGCTCTTACTGCCCAAAATTGCTTTTTCTATTTGAAGTATGGTCATTTTGCCTGTATTAGATTTATCTATCCAGAAATAGGAGATAGTTTTCCATATTCTGGAGTCCTCTTTCTTTTACAGAGTAACATTGTAGAACTCTTCCACTTCTTTGGCTAGGTTAATTCCTAAGTATTTACTTTTTCTTGATGCTACTGTGAATGGCATTGGTTTTCTAATTTATTTCTTGGTAGATTTATAATTGGTATACAGGAATACTATTTTTTGTGTATTTACTTTGTATCCTGCTATATTACTGAATTTGATTATTGATTTTAGGAGTCTCTTGGTGAAATTTTTTGCATCTTCTGGTAGAAGATGATGTCACTTGCAAATAATAATGACTTCTTTTTCTCTATATATCATTTTAATTGTTTCTCTTATATGATTGTTTTGGCAAAATTTGACAAACTATATTGAACAGAAGTGGTGATGGAGGACATCCTTATCTTATTCCTGATGTTACAGGGAAAGATCTCAGCATTTCCTCATTTAATATGATGTTGGCTATTGGTCTGTCATAAGTAGCTTTTATCAGATTGAAGTAAATTCCTCCTATGCTTATTTTTTTTCAGTTTTTTTTTCATGAGTGGAATTTGGATTATGTCAAAGGCTTTTTCTGCATTAATTATGATAATTGTTTGATTTGCTTTCCTGTTTCTGTTTATGTCATATATTACTTTTTTTTTTCAGTACCTGGGATTGAACTTGGGCCCTGTGTGTCCAAGGTTGGCATGGTACCACTTGAGCTAAATCCCCAGCCTGGGTCATATATTACATTTATTGATTTGTACTTGTTGAACCATTGCTGCATCTTGGCAGTGAATCCTGTTTTCACATGATGTATGATCTTTTTGATGATTTGTTGCATCCTGTTTACCAGCGTCTTACTGAGGAATTTGTGTCTACGTTCATTAATATTTTGGCTTATAGATCTCTTTTTTGGTTGGGCACATTACTGTTTTTAATGTCAGCATAGTGCTTGGTTTCAGGAGTGACTTTGGAGTACTCCTTCCCTTTCAGTGTCATTACAATTTGAGGAGTATTGGCAATAGATCTTCCCTCAAGTTCTTGTAGAATTTAGTAGTGGGACTTGTGCTTTTCTTAGTTTGTAGTTTTTTTTTTAATAACTTTTTCAGTTTCATTTTCAATTGATATTGAGCTATTCAGGGCTTTTATATCTTCCTGGTTTAAATTTTGGTAGTTAACTCATGGAAGCATCGATTCACTTTTTCTGAATTCTCCAATTTGTTAGAAACAGATACTAAATGTAGTTAATAATAATTTCCTGAATTTTGTCAGTGTGCTTTGTGGTTTTTGCCTTTTCTATTTCTAATTACCCTGATGTGGGTCTTTGCTTTTCATTATTTTGTTGGTAAGACTGACTAGGGATTGTCTATTTTGTTTAATCTTTCAGAGAACCAGCCTTTGATTTATTGATTTTTTGGGTATTTTTTTTAGATTCAGCTTCATTCTTTTTTTTTTTGGTAGTGGTACCAGGGATCAGACTTGGGCCCTTATGCTTCCAAGGTAAGTGTGGTACCACTTGAGCTAAGTCCCTGGCCCAACTTCATTCATTTCTGATCTGTTCTTTATAATTTTCTTTCTTCTACTACCTTTAGATTTGGATTTTCTTAGTTTCTCTAGGACTTTCAGGTACATCATTACATAATTTATCTGGATCCACTCTATTTCTGATGTGGTCATTCACAAGCATAATCCTCCCTCTTAGGATAGCTTTTATTGTTTTACATAGGTTGTGGGGGGCAGTTTCTCCTTCCAGGAAACTGGGTTGAGCTTCCAGGCCATCCTTGTCTTTTTTCTGTGTTGTGTCCATTTCTCCAACTTTTCTGTAGCTTCTAATTTTCCTGTCAGTCCCTTCTTGATTCTTGATGATCTGCTTGTTTTTTCTTCTTTGCCAAGTTGTTATTTTCCAGGTGTTTGAATTCCAGATCTTGGAGAGGTAGAATCTTGCTGCTGATGGTTACTCTGCCATTTTGGTTCCCTGGTCTCATTTATATTTCTTTACCGCTTTTAAAACTCCCTCAAATTAATCACATTGAATTTTGTGAAGACATAAATTAGTCCATAACCGTCTTTCCTACAATTATAGGGTGGGGGGGAGGAGTCATAGCTGTCCAGGGTAGAAATGAACAGGATAAAGGGATCCAGTGAGAAGTTCATATTGAAATCACAGGACCTCAAGCAGTTCTTTAGTTCTGGCCCTAGAAGGTCAATGATCAGACTAGATCATGTGAGTCCCTCTTTCTCTGGAACTGCTTTCTGCAAGATACCGGTAAAGTCAGTGAGGGTAGATAAGAACGCATGAAGTAACTCACAGGGTCATCTCTTGAATTCAGTATGTGTTGGTCAGTGAATGAGAAATAAAGCAAAAGGCACTAGACATGATAGGTCCTTTCTTATGGTTCACTTTGCTTCCTAAGACACCGATGATTTATTTGTAAACCTTTGCAGTACCTATTTGCAAACCATAGCAGAGAAGATGCCTAAGGTACTGTGAGATTCCTGAGAAGAGGAAGGTATCTACTCACCAGCATTTTCTGATCCGAGGGCAGAGCCTTCTTTATAATTAGTGCTAACAACATGAATTCTGGTGGTTGAAAGTACTTTTTTTTCTTTTGGAGCTGTATTATTGTAATACTTGAAAAATAACTTCTTATTTTCAAGAGCACTTTGGAAATTTTAGAGATAACCAAACCTCTTTAACCTTGCCTTTCTCTATATAAAAGCTTATCATGAGAGAGAAGTATTCCATGTTGGCATAAATCCCTCTATAGATAAGAAAACAGAAGCTTGAAGAATTTAATAATTAACAAGAGCAGAACTTGGATTTTGTGTTCCTTGCTTTTTTACTCTTTTGTGCTGGCATAAGTTTTAAGTGTAAATCTTGTAATTAAGCATTACTTCTTAAATGCTTAAAAATTGGATTTAAGCCTACAGAGTGTATCAGTGCCTGACACAAATAGAATTTGTTCAAAGCCCAGAGCTGCATAATTTCTACTGGATTTTAAAAAGATGATTAAAAAATGTTTTAAAGACCCACCCTGGAGTATAGCATC
>PVIC010010306.1:0-43696 GCA_004025085.1 Thryonomys swinderianus | reverse complement strand
TTTTTTTTTTTTTTTTTTTTGAGACAGGGTCTCGCTTTGTAGTTCAGGCTGGCCGTGAGCTCACTATGTAGCCCAGGCAAGCTGCCGTGAACTCAGCAATCCTCCTGTCTCTGCCTCCCGAGTGTTGGGATTATAGGCCTGAGCCACCATGCCCAACACTGTGGTATGTGCTATTGATTGCTGGTGGGCGTAAGTCACCACGCCCAGCATTCTATGTGGTTACCAGGATCAAACCCAGGACCTTGTGCTTGCGAGGCAGGCGCCAGAACCACTGAGCTAAATCTCTGGCCCAGAAAGGACATTTTAAAACATACTTAACCAGTGTTCCTCAAAACTGTCAAGCTATCAAACACTGCAGAAGTCTGAGAAGTGTAGAGAAGCCTCAGGAGACAAACTTACTCAAACTTACTGTATTATCCTGGATAGAATTCTGGAAAAGAAAAAGGACATCAGGAAAAACTTCAGGAAATTTCAGGAAATTTGAATGAAATATAAATATAATGTATCAATATTGGTTTGTAAATATTAACAAACACACCGTACCAATATAACATGTTTGTTTTTCTATTTTGGGTGCTGGGGTCAAACCTAAGGCCTTTCCTTACCATCCCCTAGTATAGTATGTTGCCAAACATCAGGAAAATGGGGTATGGACTGGAAAGGGGATGTGTATGGGAACTGCGTACTTTCCTTGCAATTTTTATAAAAATCTAAAGCGCTTTTAAAGTGCAAATATGTTAAAAGTAGAGGGATGCTCAGCTGTTCACAGTAAACACATGGAAATAACTATGAGTCAAGAATCAAGGACACATCCATGGAAAGAGGGTACAGCTATTTAAAGAACAAGGTAAAACTTCTTGCATATGAACACACAAAAAAATTTTTTAAATGTTAAACAAAACAGCAACTGTAGGAAGTATTGAAAGCATGACCAAATCTGTATTTTTTAGAATTTAAGTATACTTTATGTACACCAAATCATTTTCTAAAAAAATACCAAAACAGAAGGGCAGATAGTTGTTTTGTGGACTTTATTTCTTTTCCTCCTGGAGATAATGAGAAGTTCTAGAACACCAGGTGGTCTTTAGTTTTCCTCTAATCCCACCACCCCCAAAAACTGGCAACTAAAAATAATCACTGCTTTTATCCTGAGAAAGTCAGGAAAAGATGCACCTAACTTGTAATGGGTTAATACTACACAAACTTACAGTCATGGTCTTCAGAGTATTACCAAATATTTTCAAAGTACACACAGTCAAAAAGTAGGCGTTTTCCATCATGAACCAGGAACTGAGAAGAAAAATGTTCTTTATGGTAATATGAACTTTTAAATAGCGTTGTAAGTCAATGGCATTAACAGACAAGGATGAATGAAAAATAAAACGAAGACTTCCTTGAATCACAGGACAACACTGAGATCTTCCCAGACCTCAATATGGTTCATATGTTGGAAAGAAAGAGGACTAACATGGCCTGTGCAGGATTTCAGTATAGTCATACATTTGTATATACACAAATCCATCTAAACAAATATATAGAAGACAAACTCAAAAGCCGGGAGGGGGGAGAACCCATCACAATAAGTCTAAACCCACAGAATGAAGCAAATAAACTTTAAGTTAGTCTATTTATAGGACCTCAACACTTCTAGCCTATCACAGGAAAAACACTTTTCTCTTGCTGTGTGGTTGGAAGGAAAGAAGGTACAAAAGCTTAAATACAAATGGTACTTATTTCAATCCAGTCTGTCTGATTATGAAAGAAATAATAGTGTAATTTTTTGTTCCTACGACGGCAAATGAGTTTTTGCTACATGTACTGGCTTCTCACCGGCCCGCACCCGAGGAGCAACTTAGCTTTACACTGCCATAAATCAACAGAACCCATACAGCTTCTACTATCTTCGTTTCCCAAATGCACTAATAAAGATTTTCAAATGTCAATTTGAGAAAGTGCTTCTTTCTTTCTGGGTGCAATAAGCAAAAGAAATGAGCTTCTGATCATTCTTTTTAATTTCCCTTTCCTCTTAAACTCTTCTTTCATAAATCAAATACAATGATTCTCATAAAAGGGTTCAATTCTAATCTCCAAACTGGTGGGAGCTAGGCTAAAATGTGTAAAAGAAGCCTTGAGATTAATAGCCGTGAATGATTCCATTTGGAAGAAATTAAGGAGGATGAAATCTATTTGACAAGAAAAAGAAGCCAACTGGTCTCTCAGAGATGTGCAGATGAGACTTGACATCCATATATGGTTGTCATTTTCAGTTTAAAATACTGACTAAACGACCCCTTTAAAGAAAAATTTCCCTTTAACACCACCGTGATCCCACTTCACCCAAGGACGCCACTGGATTCGGAAATCACACAGTGGATCCTGAATCTGAAATGGTGTGATTCATCTTAGGTTCAATTCTGACTATTGTTATACAGTACTCCAATTTATACTATTTTACAAATACCCATAACTGTACTTTTTACTTCCTTTCACTTAATGTAAATTAAGTTAGTATTCTAAATTCCAAGTGGCTGCGCTTTGTCATCTGCACTTTTGTTAGCCCTGCCACATTCGGGTAGTGGCAATAACCTGTAACGCTCCATCTATTCAGGGGTCCCCACTGAGGGGGACAGTCATTACTAGGTATCAAGCACTCCGTATATATTTGTTAGGTGAATGAACATAGTTTGTGCAGTTAATCCTAGAGATGACCCCAAGTTCAAGCCTGGGTATGTTAGTGACTTAGCAAGAGTCTGTTTTAAAAAAAAAACAAAACAGTAAAAGGGCTGGGGATGTAGTTAGTTCAGTATGAAGGCCAAGTTCAGTCCCCAGTATCAACCAATAAGAGAACATAAGTAATGCTGCACTGAATGCTACAAATTTGAAACATGCAGTTGACAGTACATTAAGCTGCAAGAAGACTTCTGAAAAAAATAATTACAGGAAACACATACCAAACACATCCCACCATCAAATCACTGGTTATCTAAACATGATGAATACAGTAACACACAGCAATAGTTTGTTCATAAATCTAATACTGTGCACAAGAGCACCAAGCAAGGCACATTTCCCATTATTTCAGATAAGAAAATTTAAATGTACTGCATATCAACTTGAAACCTCTAAATAATTTCTTAAACTAAAACAAGGTAAATTGCTAGTATGGAAAACAACTGGTGATTTACCAAGACCATATCTCAAAATAAAAATAAAACAGACTGGGGATATGGCTCAGTGTGAAGGTCTTGGATACAATCCCCAGCACCAGAGAAAGTAAGAACTTCCTGCATATGGTTTTCAGAAAATAAATATAAAATTTGCCTTGTGAACATGGACTTAAAACACTGTGTCAAAAGATCTGTACACTATATGAAGTGGGGACATTTAAGACAAGCAGATGATCTGTGTGGGGTACTGTCTGTATTTGGAAGCAACGCTTGTCCTTACTTTCTTCATATGATATAATGATTTATGAATCAAGAATCAAGGGGTTGCTGGGCGTGGTGGCTCATGCCTGTCATCCCAGCACTCGGGAGGCAGAGACAGGAGGATTGCTGAGTTCGAGGCTTGCCTGGGCTACATAGTGAGCTGAGGGCCAGCCTGAACTACAAAGCAAGACCCTGTCTCAAAAAAAAAAAAAAAAGAATTAAGGGGTAGATAAAACTATGAAATTGTGGGCAGCCAGATTTTTAAAACCAATTCTCATTTTTGTGGGTAGTTGTGGGTCACTACTATTCAAGCCACAATCCATTCAGGGTTGACCTCAATATCCTCCTAGCTTCACATAAAAGATACTTTATCAAAGGAAAAAAGCTTTAGTCCTAAAAGTCACTGTCCTGAAATTCACACTATTCTGTGCACCTAGACATCCATGCCACTGAGGCAGAAATTTCTGGAATATGGCAACACTTGCTACAGTAATATAAAATTGCAGCAAACTTTTAAAGACAAATACAATTATGAAATGTAAATTTTCCCGTCATTTTATTTGTTTTTAATGGACATTAGTACATGTGAGAAAGTATCATCCATGGCTCAACAATCACACATTTCTTATACTTTTTAAGTCAAGAAAAAGTATCTACCTAGCATTTAGGTAAAAAAAAAATGTTTTTTTCAAGTTTGCCAAATGATTGAGGGTTTTCAGGATCTCAGAATTATTTGTACAGATCTATAAAAGCTCTGTTGATAGGTTAAGCAGCATTAACTTTGAACCGCAAGATCTTAAAAATCATTTATTCTTTGATGTAGTGCACTTTTCTGCTTTTTTTTCCTAGTAGTATATGTTTCTAGTACCTGATGTTTACATTCCTTGTTCAGCTCTTGTCCTTCTTCATTCCTCGTCCATGCACATAACACATCCCAATTCCTTTTTCCATCCCCTTTCCCTCCCTCCTCCCGCCTTCATCCACCCCTTGGCCCCTTCCCTTTGTAAAAAGATCATCCTACTTCCTATTATCTTCTCGGTCAGCTTCCACTCTTGACCCAGCCTCTCCCCTTTGCTCCTATCAACTCTGCACCCAGCACTGGGCACTGGTGCCGAAACTGCCCCCAAAGACAGCGATTCCTCCAGGGCCAGCTCACATCCCCATGCCTACCTCTGGATGTAAATAAGCTTCAAGGAAAAATGGCCAGAATGATTACAGTAAACAAACTCCACCTGTAATAAAATCTCTTCAGAGAGGCAAACAATCAGTATGTAAATCCGAGTTAGCTTCACTAAGAGCAGCACCAACGTCACTGAGCGCATGTGCCGGGCACTGTACAAAACACTTCGCGCCCCTTCTCTTTTACCCCCAGACACAGTCCAGCCCGGAGAACTGCTGCTAACCCCCTTAGCTGAGGAGCCAAAGGCTGTGCAGAGTTTCCTTGGGTGGCCGAGGTCACGTGTTCCACACAGGGCCACAGCGCGCATCTCCTCAGGAGTGCTGAGGCCTGCAGGGGGTTCCACGCTAATCCGTCCCAAAAGTAAGTCTCTAGCTGGGCATGGTGGCGCTGCTTGTCATCCCAGCAGCACTCTGGGAAGCGGAGGCAGGAGGCTCCCAAGTTAGAGCTTTGCCTGGACAGCTTAGTGAGACGCTTTCTCAAAATAAAAAATTTTGAAAAAGCAATGGGGCTGTAGCTCAGTATGAAGGCCCCACATTTCTTATTTTGACATCATGAAAAGTGACCTTCAAAGGGGAGGTTGCAGCATTTTCTATTCTCTCCAGAGGTATATGAGAGTACTCGCTTCCTTGCTAATATTTTTATCTATATTTAGGGCTATTTCTATCTTTTTCATTAAGGATTTTTAGCTTTTGCTTATTTTCATATTGTTCTATTGATTTTTGATCAGTAATACAATTTTTAGTATGTTTAAGATAGTTTAATGTTTTGTTAACTTTATTAGATAATTTCTTTTATATTCGATTTAGAAAAATTTTTTGGAAGTGTCTTGTATTAGTGTGGTCCCAGTTTGTACTATATGATGAATTGCCAAGGGCTGGTTACCTCATAAAGAAGCTTATCCTGCCTCCTGGCTCAGGAAGGCCACGGTCAAGGGGCCGCATCTGGTGAAACTCTTCAGGCCAGCAGAGCCCCATAGGAACATAAGGCCTTGCACAGCAAGAGACGTGGGCCTACAAGCCCACCTCCAGCACCGTGGTCAGGTTAACTTCCAGAAATCGATGGAGAAAAACTCCAATATGAGTTCCAGAGGGAACAAACCAACCCAAAGCACACTTTTGCATCCACGAGAGAAAATTAAGGAATGAAATGAGAGATCTGACAAACACAAGGTCTGGGGCAAAGCACAGGGGATCTTGCTTCTCTCAACTCAAATATGGTTATCGGTGGGCAAACGACCACATAAAGTCAGGCACTAGAGACACTGATCTGTTATAGATGTTTATATACACAGCTTTCTTCATATATCACATTTCTCTTGCTGAGAAGGAATTACAGAGTTTAACCAAAGAATGTTTTAAAAGGTAGTTTCTGGTCTTGATAAACATTCAAAGCAGGTAAGCTCATAATACTTTAAAGTATACATATCCAAAGTAAATATAAATTATAAATGTTAAGCCATTGTTTCCACAGGATAATAAAATTTATTTAAAAGAAGATATTTTCAAAATTAAAGTCATAAAAATCCACATTAAATATACATTTGTGCAGTTTCATTGCACCACAACTTTGGAGATTTAGAATTAACGGCAGCACCGAAGCCTCACTTCCTGTCCCGGTCCCTCAGTTCATCCTCAGGCACTGGGCAGGGCAGGTGCCCTACAGTCGCCATTTTACAGATGGCAGAACTGAATGACATGCCGAGATACTGCCCGTGGTCACAAAGTCATGCAAAGGTGACAAGTATCCACACAGGCAGGTGGACCTA
The DNA here is from genome assembly GCA_004025085.1 of Thryonomys swinderianus. NCBI lineage: Eukaryota > Metazoa > Chordata > Mammalia > Rodentia > Thryonomyidae > Thryonomys > Thryonomys swinderianus. The sequence goes on along the minus strand of PVIC010010306.1, from coordinate 37,323 downwards.
AGCACAGGCCAGACCCAGCCCCACCTCAGAGGTGGGGCGAACTCTTGGTAACAAGGGGCTCGGGTGAGAGCCAAGAGCCACCTCAGCTGTAGCTGCTCCCTGGTTACCTTGCCCACCCTTTTGCACCTGCACACGCTGGAAGATGGCGGAGCCTCGTATGAGGGGGCGCAGGAGACAGAGCCACCAGCACTGGAGCCCCCTCTACCCCCATTTACCTCTACCCCCTCTACCTCATGGCTTTCGCTTCAGCTGAGGACCGCTGTGTGAGCACTGGATTCCTGTCCGATCACTCTGCCTCCCTCGGTTTCCCCCGAGATCGGTGGCTAGGGAACATGCAGGGCCCTTGAGGACCTGCTCAGAGTGCTCGACATGGGGAGATGCAGGGAGACCTGCCCGCCGCACCCGGGGCCCAGCAGGTCCGACAGCTCCGTGGCCCCGCCGTCCTTATCGCACCGTAACAATGGCTGCGCTAAGCCCCAAACACTGCCAGGGCCACGTGTGAAGCAGAAGCCTCCGAACCCGGAGGACCAGGGAGACGCACACAGAAAAGGCCAGTGCCAAGTGGCAGTGACGCCCTGGGCCTTCAGTCCCAGGAAGCGATGTCATGCACACTTCTGTCCACTGGCCTCCTGGGGTCAGAAATGGACACACGCCCTGTAGACGTCAAGCTCCGTGAGAGCCAAGGATCCACAGGACCAGGCTCTTGGCAGACGCCTTCCTGGCAGGGCGGACCCTCTGCCCTGCTCTGAAACGCACAGTGCCTGCAGAGTGAGCCCTCAGCAGGAAGGCGGCAGCCGCCTGGGCCCCTTCTCGGTCACTTTAACAACGCGCTGAGAGCACCAGGCTGAGCCAGACAGCAGGAAACCGCTTTCTCGGTCCAAAAGTCTTTCTCAATACCCTGAGATCAACACATCTCCTTGGCATGGAGAGGGGTTCAGATATAAAATTTTAACATGTAATAACAGCAGCTCATTGAATCCGTGCCTGACTCAATGGGTCATTTAATAAACGGCGCTGGAAAGCTAAATAAAACTGAACATTACATTGTAACTCAAATGGAGAATTTAAAAGAATTAAGATTTAAACAACTAGACCATGAAATGACAGGAAAAAATGTACATAAGTATTTTTAGGTCCTAAAGGCCTAAGCATGACATAAAAAGCAGAATTTCCAAAGATGACTACATCTCAAGAAAAACGTTTCAAGACTTACACTAGACAGAGCTCAAAACTTAAAAGGAACCTTGACGAGACTCCAGTTTCCAGCACAACGCGTGAAGCTCGGCAGCTGCCATTTTGTCCTCACGGCAGGCAAGAGGCTGAACAAACAGACAACTCCAGCAACTCTCAGACTCATCTGAGAACTGGAGCAAATCTGCTGCCACGAGCCGGTGAGACAAACAGGCCCAGGGACAAGCGCAACTTGCAGATGCAAACAAAGCTCTGCAGGGACCCAGCAGCACCAGAAGCCTGTCCGAGACACAGAACCTCGCGGGATCCCGCCTCAAGAGCCCCGCACATCTTTAAGTTTCGATCCCTGGAGATTACCAGATTCTCACAGTGGGTGCAGGAGGAAACACCCTTGGACTCGGGCGAGGGGAAGAGAAGGGAGTCCTGTGAAACGGGCCAAAGCCTTCTGGTCGTCTCCCAGGCTCAGCTGTCTCAGGGAGAACCGTCTAACCCGAAGCAGCCCTGATCGGGATTCTTGCAGCCTACCTGACCAAAAGAGAGCAAGGCTGACGCCCAGCGCCAGAGCAGCATCAGGCTCGCAAACTCCCACCACCCGCCCCTCTCGCCATCCTGTCTTGTGGGAAGGAGAAAGCCCTGAGGAAGACTTTGAGCGTCACAGTACAGAGGCACAGGCAAAGACTGAGACCCAGCCCGGGGCACAGAGTGCACATGGCGACAGGCCTGCTGACAGCAGTTCCTGTCCCCAGTATGCACGGACAGCTGCCTGGAAAAACTTAAGGACAGGAAACAAAGCTGAAAGAGAACAAACATCAAAACCCCACACAGGGCAAGGAGGTTGGAAATATCAGACTAGGAATTTAAAGAAATGGTGATTATCAGGAAAAGAGCCCTAACAGAAAAGGCAGAGAGCACGTTGGGAGAACAGACAGACAATGTAAGCAGAGGACATCTTCAGACTCAAAAGCAATGCTCAAGATCAAAACCACCACCACTGACGTGGAGAGAGCCTGTGAGGCGCCCGCTGGGTGAGCTGTCTCTGAGCCCAGGGGGTCTCAGCAGACACCTGAGAGTGAGCAGCAAAGCAAGCCCACAACAAACGAAAACACGGTATCTAAACACTACTCCAAACATTTTGTGTAAATACGTGTAACAGAAATCACAGGAGGAGAGAAACAGACAAGAGCAGTGACCTGAAACAAAAATGACTGAAATTTCCCCAAGTTAATATTAAATACCAGACCACAGCTCAGGAGGCTGAGAATGCAAAGCAAGGTAAATGCCAGAAAAATGGTATTTATACATAAAATCAAAGATAAAGAAAAAAATTAAGCCCAGTACGATGATGCATGCCTGTAATCCCGGCGCTCTGGGAGCCTGAGGCAGGAGGATTACAAGTTCAAGACCCGCCTGGCCAATTTAGCAAGATCTATATCAAAATAAAATAAAGGTCTGAGGATGTAGCTCAGGGTGAAATATTTAACATGCTAAAAGAGAGAGAAAAAAATCTATCATTTTGTACCCTAGGCAATTATCCTTAAAGCTAAAGACGAAATACTTTATATAAATTGAAATCAAAGGAATTTATCAATCAGTAGATTTGCCTTGAAAAAAATGTACAAAGAAGTTTTTCATAGAAAAAGAAAATGATATAGGTGTAAAACTCTGATCTATATAAAGGAGAGCAGAGAGAAAATAATTCTTTTTCTCTTTTTAACATGCTGCAGAACCACCTACCACCAAGCTACACCCCAGACAAAATAAAAACTTCTATTTTTTTATCCTTAATTGAACTAACAGATAAGAGTGTTTTCAAAATAATAATAGTAACAATGTATTTTGTTTTATTATGTAGGCTTATGTACAAGTGAAACCCAGGGCAGCCATGACACAAAGGAAGAGAGGGAAGAATTATTTTGTTATTGTAAAATACTCACACTACACATCAAGTGGTGCATAACTGAATACAGACTTGGATTTAGTTGTGGATGTATATGGCTAACTGGGAAAGCACAAAAAAAGTAACAAAAGAAGTATAAGAGATGTGCTAGGAAAGAAGAAAAATGGAATTGTATAAAATGCTCCATAAAACCACAAAAGACAGAAGCAGTCAAGATAAAAACAGGGACAAAGAACGAGAGCAACAAATCCAAACCGTAACAAATATTATCGATACTAACTCAACCATTCCACCTGAAACGTACGTAGTGCTGTTGAAGGAAAACAGACCAGTAAGGCAGAACAGAGGCCAGAAATAGACCCACATAAACACAGACAATTGAGCTCCAACAAAGGAACAAAAATACTACAATACAGAAAAGTTGCTCATTTCAACAAATGGTGCTAAATGGAAATCCATACACAAAATAGACAGGCTCACACTTTTCACAAAAATTAACTCCAAATGGATCACAGACCTGATGTAAAAGGCAAAAGTAAGAGTTACAGTTGCTAACCCTGGAGAAGCACTGATGACCTTGGGATGGCAGAGAACTCTTCCACAACAACGGGAAAGGTAAGATCCTCCCAAGACAGAATTGGTAAACTGGACTTCATTAATATTTACATTTTCTTCTCCACTGGGAAAAACAAAGTCGAGAGACTAAAAAAAAAAAGAAATTGGAGACAGATAATATTTATATTGTCATAAGAGTACTAAAGCAACCAGCATAAAGTCATGACTGTATAACAGTAGTTGGGAGAAAATATTCACAAAAGATACATCTGATGAAGGATTCTTCTTCAAAATATACAAAGCACTCTTAAATACCAACAATAAGAAAATAAACAGTCCAATTAAAAAGTGGTCCAAAGACTTTACCAGACACTTGACTAAAGAAAAGATACATACCAAAAATCATGAAAAACTGATTTACTCACCTGTCATAAAGGAAATACAAAATAAAACAGTAATGAGATATCACTCCTATTAGAATGGTCCAAACTGGAAAGCTGACAACACCAAATGTTGGCAAGGAGGTGGAAAATCAGAACTCTCCCTGGAGAAAGAGTTTGATGCCTTTTTACACAACTAAACCTAACTCTTACAACCAGGCACTCAAACCCCCTCAGACTTGGCAAGTGAATTGTTCTATGTCCACACAACTACCCCTACCTAGACATTTCTAAAACTTTATGCGTAACTGCCGAAAGGTGGAAGTAACCAAGATTCCCCACAGCAAGTGAATGGGTAAACTAGAATATTTAACTAATGAAATATTATTTAGCACTGTTAAGAATATTGTTATATTATTGTTAATATTATTTATTAATAACATATTGTTATATATGTTATATATAATTTTAATATTTAATTTTAAATGTATTTTAAGTATATTAATTTATTGATTTATTTTGAATATAATGGAATATTTTTAAATTTAATATTTAAAACTTAAGTACTGCCGGGCATGGTGGCTCATGCCTGTAATCCCAGCACTCGGGAGGCAGAGGCAAGAGGATTGCTGAGTTCAAGGCTTGCCTGGGCTACATAGTGAGCTCAGGGCCAGCCTGAACTACAAAGCGAGACCCTGTCTCAAAAAATAAAAAATAAAAAAATAAAAAAATAAAAATTAAAAAACTTAAGTATTTATTTTGGTGTTTAAATGTTTAATACTTAAATATGATATTTAAATATTTGATATTTAATATGTAAATGTATAATACATTTTAATGACATTATTAATATTTTAATGATATTATTTAGTATTGTTATAAAAGAAATGAGTCATTGAGTCATGAAAAGACAAGGAGGAAGCTTTAGTGCATATTACTAAAGAAAAGAAGCCAATCTGAAAAGGTTACAACTGGCTCCAACTAGTATTCAACATTCAACTCTAGAAAATACAGCCCTATGACAGAATAAACAAGCGGACATAACACTACAATTGTGGGTGTGTGCAATCACACATCTGTGCAAACCCACAAAGCGCACAATACTGACAATGAACCCTAATGTAAAACACAGACTATGGATATAATTGCTATGGCTTGTATATATATATATATATATATATATTTTTTTTTTTTTTTTGAGACAGGGTCTCACTTTGTAGTTCAGGCTGGCCCTGAGCTCACTATGTGGCCCAGGCAAGCCTCGAAATCCTCCTGCCTCTGCCTCTGCCTCCTGAGTGCTGGGATTACAGGAGTGAGTCACCACACCCAGGACTGTGGTATGTGGTAATGACTGCTGGTGGGCCTGAATCACCAGGCCTGGCACTGTGGTATGTGGTTACCAGGGATCAAACTCAGGACCTTGTGCTTGCTAGGCACACGCTGAAACCACTGAGCTAAATCTCCAGCCCTGATGGCTTGTATCTTGTATGCATGTTTTTCATAGGTGGCTGGATCTAGAGTTTGTACTGCTACAATCAAGGATGTCAGGCTGGGAGTGATTTATGATAAAATGCCAGGATTAATGCTGCCTGACCACAGTGTGAGTGCTACTCTCCGTAAGAGCAGGTGGCCTGGACAAGATACAAGGGACAGAAAGAGAATCACTGCTTGTGGTTTGTTGCTTGCTGCCTCCAGCCTCCATGTGCTGTTTCTCCTCCATGATGCCCCTGTCATGCTGCTAGGCCTTGAAGCCAGCCAACTATGGTCTAAAACCTCTGCAAACTGTGAATCAAATAAACCTTTCCTCCTTTGACCTTGGGTGTTGGGTATTTTGTCTTAGCAATGAGGAGAGGACTAAGACAATAATGTCAGGTGGAGATGGGTTCATCGATTATAACAAACATCACTCTGGGGGAGAGGGTTCATAAGGGACAGTGTTTACACCTCTGAGAGAAACATCTGTACCTTCTACTCAATTTTGTTGTGAATCTAAAGCCCATGAAAAACTTAATCCGCCACCCTACCTTATAAATTTAACTATGCAATTAATTGGAGATGCTTCAAGGCTCAACTATGAAGGTAAAAATACTACTCTGATGAGAACAAAGCATAAGAAAACACACAATTTGAAAAACTGATAAATAGTGCTTTGTTAAAATAAATAACTTAAAACAAATACTATTAAGAGTTAAACTGGAAAAGACAGATTGGGAGAAAAATATCTTTAGTATATCTCACAAAATACTTGCATCCAGAATGTATTTTTAAAATATCAACAAATAAATGATAAAACAAAAGTGATCCAAATAGAAGCAACCAAGAGATATGAGCACACATTTTACATAAAAAAGATATCCAAATGGCCAAAAAGTGTCTGAAGATACTTGGCATAAAAGATATTCACTGGGGAACACAAAATAAAATCATAGTGAAATATCACTAAACAACAACCTGGACTACCAAACTAAAAAAAAAAAAAAAAAAAAAAAAAAAAAAAAAAAAAAAAAAAAAAAAAAAAAAAAAAAAAAAAAAAAAAAAAAAAAAAAAAAAAAAAAAAAAAAAAAAAAAAAAAAAAAAAAAAAAAGGGAAAATAAAACTGACCCTTTCAAATTCTATGTGTGAAAGTATAAATCAGCACAAATTACTTGGGAAAACCAGATGGTAGTATCCACAGGACATATATTTATCCTACACTCAAGTGAGTATAGATTAGATATAAATAGAGATACAGATATAGATATATATCCCATAGAAATGCATAGATGCACCAGAAAATGTAAGAATGTCCATAAAATCATGTGTAATAGACAAAACTAGAGCAATTCAAATGCTCATCAATGGTAAAAACACTAAATAATTCATGGTCTATACTATACAACAATAAAAGGGAATGTAGCACCACTGCTTGTAACATCACAGAAAAATGTCAAAATACAATACTGAGCAAAAGGAATCAGACACAAAAGTGCACATAACAAAATGGTTTCATTTATATAGAGTTCAAAAAGTAGGCAAAATAAAAATAATTTTAAAGTTCAATAGGCAAGTCCTTTATTTTGTATAGCTTTTCCATGTTATTTATATAAAGTTACAAAAATGTAACTCCTCTGCATAAGTAAACACACACACGTTTACACATGTGTAAAGTGTGGGAGACACACAGCGAGCCAGCAAACGTGAGCAGCTTCCTGCCGACCTTGTCCCATCCGACTGCATTTTCAGCGCCCCTCTTAGTCCATGTGGGGCTCAAAGTGGACAACAAAGTAAACAACTGTTGGCCCAGCACAACCTCAAGGCCCAGACTGACGAGTGAGTTCCGCTGATAAGCAATCACCTGTGCGTGTAATGGACACGCCAGACCCACAGAGGACACACCCACCTTAACTGAGATGTGGAAGGGGTTGCACCAACACCAACAGTGGCATTCAGTCATTAAGACCTCCACCTGGGGCTCCACCCCCAGCTCAGCTCAGCAGCATCCCCCTTGCTCTTAACACCACGTCAAGCGCTTTTTACCTGGACAACACTGGCCATCACAGTGACTCTTAAATCTTAGGGCCGCTTTAACCTTCCCTGGCTTTCCAATAACCTATTCAGAAGTGTGTGGGCCGTGGTGTGTGAGGGGTGTCAGTCACAGAGGCTGGGCATGGTGGCATACACCTGCAAGTCCAACTCTGGTGGGCTGAGGCAGGAGGACTACAAAGCCAAGTCCTGCCTAGGCAACATAGTGATATTCTATCTCAAAATAAAATAAACATTTTACAAGGGCTGAGGACGTAGCCCAGTGTGAAAGCCCTGAGTTCACTGCCCAATATCAAACAAAACAGGACAGAGAAATTGTGACAGCCATAGTCGTGACTCCAAGTGAGACCAGGTGTCAGCAATGAAGGGTAGCTCGGGAAACTGACACAGCAGCTTGTGAACCTCCCGACACCATCAGGACAGGACAGTGTTTACTCCCGCACTCCAGTACAGCTGCGAGTCATGTCATCTTTGTCTCTGGAGAGGCTTATGGCAATTATGGTCACATACTTTGCTGAGCTGATAGGAGGAAACACCTTTCATTTCTTCATTAAATGATCTTAGCACTCTTAACTCAAAGGTCAGTATTCCTCACATTCCCCTCTGTGGCTCTTTCCCTCCGTTCACCCTTCCTGTTTGTCCCACTGCACAACAGCCTCTACGTGAAACAAACACCTGCATTTCTTTCTGCCGCAGTCATTAAAGGCCTCTTTAACAAATGGTGCTAGAAAAACTGAGCTTTCACCTGCCAAAGGCTAAAGCTAGATCTATCTCTTTCACCGTGTACTAACATAAAATCAAAGTGGTTTAGAAACTTAAATATTAAAATAGAAGCACTAAACCTACTGGAAAACAGCTTACGTAGAACTCTTAGAGATATTGGCTTAGCGAAAGACTTTATGAACAAAACTTCTATAGCACAAAAACTAGCAGAAGAAATCAACAAATGGGATTTCATCTTATTAAAAAGCTTCTGCACAGCAAAAGATACCACTGGCAGAGCAAAACAACATCCAACAATATGAGAAAAAATTTTTACCAGCTGTTCCTCAGATAAAGGGATACTATCTAGAATATATAAAGAGCTTTAAAAAAATCAAGCCCCCCCCCAAATTTAAAGACTCAATTCAAAAATGGACATCTGAAATGAACACTTTTCAGAGGAAGAAGTAAAAGCAGCTAAGAAGCACATGAAGAAATGCTCAACATCAATGGTCATGTGACAGATGCAGATGAAAACAACTCTGAGATTTCATCTCACTCCACAAAGAATGGCTGCTATCTTGAAATTAGCCAGCAACAGACATTGGGGAGGCTGTGGGGAGAAAGGAACCCTTCTCCACATTTGGTGGAAATGTAGACTGGTACAATCACTATGGAGATCAGTGTGGAGATTCCTCAAAAAACCAGGATTAGAGGTCCCATTTGACCCTGCTATTCCTCTGCTAGAGACATACACAAAAGAATTAAAAGATTCATATCACAGAAACATATGTGCACCCATGTTTATAGCAGCTCACTTTTCAAAGAACTAGAAAAAATAATCTGAAAATTGACATGTAAACACCAAAGACAATATAGCAAAAGTATCTTTGGCAAAAAGAACAGTAAGGGGTCGGAATTTAGCTCAATGGTTCTAGTGTCCGCCTTATAAGAGCAAGGTCCCAACTTCGATCCCCAGTACCACATACCAGGTGTGTGCCACGTGTGGTGGCTCATGCCTGCATCCCAGCACTTGGAAGGCACAGGCAGGAGGATCACTATGAGTTTGAGGCCTGCCTGAGCTACACAGTGAGTTCAGGGCCATTGTGAACTACAAAGCAAGATCCTCTCTCAAAAAACTAAAAAGAAAAGAAAAAAGAAAAATCAGCTCAAAATGGATCAAAGAGCTAAATATAAGACCTGAAGCTTTGAAATTGCTAGAAGGAAGCACAGCAGAAACTTGAAGTCATAGGCACAAGAGTTCCTACATGGGACTCCAAGTGCTCAGGAAATCACCATTTTGCTTAGCAAAGGAAACAATCAGCAATGAAGAGACACCCTATGGGATGGGAGAGGATCTCTGCCAGCCACTCTCCACAAATATGTGAAGAACTCAAAAAAACTTAAAAGTAATCCAGTCAATAATGGGCAAATAGACGAATAGACACTTCTCAAAAGACAAATACAAAATGGCCAATAAGTACTATACATGAATACTCAACATCATTGCTAGGAAAATACAAAACAAAATAACGCTGAGATTCCATCTCACCCCAGTTAAAATGCCTATCATCAAGAAACAAACTGGGTGTTGCACCACGTGCCTGGAAGCCCAGCATTCTGAGAGGCTGAGATAGGAGGATTCCAAGTTCGAGCCCAGTCTGGGCAAGTTAGTAACTTAACATAACCAGCCCTTTCACAAAATAAAAAATAATAAAAGGGTGGGGATATAACTCAGGGCAAAGTCCCTAAATTCAATCCCAGATACCACAAAGAAATAAACAACAGAAAAGGAAGCCTTGAACACTGTGGTGAGAACGGAATTCAGTAGAGCCACTATGGAAGTCAGTAGAGAGGTTTCTCAGAAACTGACAGGACTAGCACAGGGCTAGTTCATGAGTGCACAAGAGAACACTCTCCAGTCCCAAAATAAGGACGATAAAGGAGGGCATAAAATGTCAATGGTTGCCTTCTCAAGGCTGAAATTATAGGCAATTTCTTCCTTATTACTTTACATTTCTCTTTACTTTCCAACATTTTCATAACCCATACATATTTTTATAATCAGAGATGAGAAAAGGTAAAACATTAAATGTTCACTTTTTAAGATGAAAATTGTAGGCCACATGTCAGCATCAAGGCTGCCTGATGAATGTAAAATCAGCCCTCTGAACAACAGAACAACAGTACCTGAATAACGAGGTGAGGTGGAGCAACCTGACTGCACAAAGAGGCATAATACTCATACCCAACAACGTGTAATGCAGGTGATTACGTTTGTCTTTTCCTTTTTAAATGTAAGATTTCAAGAATGTCCGTGCTCTTGCTTGAACACAGAAAAGGATTAAATACTTCAATTTCCATGGGGATTTGACCTGGGCAGAATTATGAGCCAGCAGAAACACATATGGTCACATTGCTCATAAAGGTCGACCGCTAAAGGTAGGCAGTGTTTGTCTTGTACAACACAGATTAGTCTTTTTTTAAAAACTCGTAAGTAGCCGTCACAGAAACAGAAGCTAACACATTTCTGCCCTATTATCTTGACAGAATTCCTTTTTAGCCCCACATACTCAAGTACCAATGTATTCGTCTCCTGGTATCGAATAGGAACATTGAACATTTTGACAAAGGATAAAGATTGGAAATGTAAACACTGTGACTGCCAAGAGTCCAAAAACAAAATGCTTTGCCTGCTACTCGGCACTGCACTAGCATAAATAAACAGATGGAAAAATTGGGGAATAAATCAAATTCTCTTGTTTATATTATCCAAAAAAAATTCTCTCTTTTAAATGCCTTTCTTTGCTCAGGTATAATAAAATGCCCAGCCAAGGAACAGAAGGTAACAATAGGGATGGTCTCATTAACATAGCTCACCTTCTACTGAAAACCTCAAATGATATCACATTTAGTAATATTTTTATAGTTAACATAGCTACAACATATACTTTTAGAATGCTAAAATCAGTGAAACAATCCTTTCTCTTTCTTTCTCTTTTTTTAGACAGGGTCTCACTCTGTAGTTCAGGCTGGCCTCAAACTCATGATGTGGCCAGGCTGGCCCAGCTGCCTCACCCTCCCGAATGCTGGGATCACAGGGTGCCCCGCCACACCCAGCCAACAATCTTTTCTTAATACCAACCACTATACCTTATAATATTGGCTATTCCCAAGAAAATAACAGTATGAATTAATTTAAAGAAAACCTTTTACGAGTGGCTTCCAACCACAGGGCTTTCTTAAATGGCAACATAAACAATATGAGAATAGAAAGCATTAACTAATTACTACAAAATGCTTAGAAAGCAACTACTCCACTGTGGCGGCAAATAGTTTAAATGGCCCAAGGCAGTCTTCCTACCTAAAGTTACAGGAAGGCAACAGTGAAGTTATGTTTCAGATGCTCCCAGTTAGAAAACACTGCAGGACTTGAAGTTACTGCATTAGTACCAAGGAGGAAACCCAGAGCAGTCACAATTGGACACCCTAGGCGGTGACCACCAGGTGAGAACTTCTGTGGAAAATTTTGGCCAGACAAAAGTAAGCTATTAAGCTACAGAGGACCCTTGATGTTTGAACTCGATTGATTCCAGGGATCTAGTTGCAACTCATATTGGTTGTAAGTCAGTACATCTGAAAGCTGGATGTTTAATTGGATACACACTACAGATAATAAGTAGCCGATGAATCTTCTGTTCACCTAATTAACCCAAGTAGTTCCCTTGTCAGGCTGGTTGTAACTTGAGGGTCCACTGTATTCAACTAAGGTCTTCTTGCTGTCATCCGCACTCTGACTCAAAGCCCACCCTACACAACACTCTTGGCTGTGTGTCAGAGCACCTGCCTGCTCCTCCTGCCCACTCTCAACTAAACACTCAGATTCCAATGCTCTGGATCTTTGGTCTCCACCTCCAGTGAGGACGAGACAGCTGCCAGCCAAGGCTGAAGACGGGGCCTTTGTAGGAACTGAGAAACACTCCACCTTCTGGCTTTGCAAATAATTCAAGACAGCTGGGAAACTAAAGTAGTGTCTTTTGGGATTTTTTTTTTAAAATAACATCAGTGCTGGGCCGGAGATTTAGCTCAGTGGTTCCAGCGCCTGCCTTGCAAGCGCAAGGTCCTGAGTTCAATCCCAGTAACCACATACAATGCTGGGTGTGGTGACTCACGTCCATCAGCAATCAGTACCACAGTGCCAGGTATGGTGGCTTACGCCTGTAATCCCAGCACTCAGGAGGCAGAGGCAGGAGGATTGCTGAGTTCAAGGCTTGCCTGGGCTACACGGTAAGCTCAGGGCCAGCCTGAACTACAAAGTGAGACTCTGTCTCAAAAAAAAAAAAAAAAAATTATTAAACCAACAAAATGTGCTGTGCTGGATGAATTCAGGCATGCGCAAAGGATCTAATTTGGAAGCGAGTGGCTAAGATAAAACAAGAGTAAAAACGTCTTTATAGATGTAAAACTCTTTATAGATGCAGAGTGATAGACGGCCAGGGACTGCAGCTAGAGAAAGTGTACATGGGGGTGGCATGCAGCAAGGCTGGCAAGGCGCACATGATTTCCACCGAGAAAGGACAAAAAGCAAAGCCATTCTGCCATCTGAGGAGAGAGAAGAGTACAGGTGTGCAGCAAAGCATGCACATCTGGGACCACAGCAGACACCCAGTCTGGGATGAACGCCCAGACTAGGCTGGGTTGTGTTTGGAACGTCAGAGTCCGAGCTGGGCAAAGGGCAGGCAGGGACATCTTCCAGGACAGTGAGCGACTCCTCAATCCGGCTGCACATCAGACGCCTCCTGGGATGTTTAACACACAGCCTCTCAGACAACACCAGCAACAGGAAACTGTCATGTTTGTTTGGAAGGTCAGATGCCCACCGCCTTGCCAAATTTGAAGGGAAAATGGTATATATCAGCCATAGTACTACAAACCTAAGAGATGCTCAGTAAATTCTCAATGAGTTTGGTAAACATACTAAGTACAAATTCCTCAAAGGAGGAAGTCAAACTGGGTATGATGACACACACCTATATTCCTAGCACTTGGGAGGCTGAGGCAGGAGGACCACATAAGGTTTGAGACCAGCTTGGGCAAGTGAGTTCAAGGCCAGGCTAAACTACATAGTGAGATCCTGTCTCAAAAAAGCTAAACATTTTATTTAGTCTTGATTTTCAAGAAAACAGGAAAATGCTTCTCCATTCTTTTTTCCTTCTCCTTTTATTTATTGTTAGGACATCATAATTCTTACCTTTGCTGCTAAAGCCATTAAACTGTCAAGAAATCTTTGCCAGAAATCCTTGAAGAGCGGGCGGTCAATTTTCTTCAGACTCTCTTTGGTGCTGGCATCCACACTGACATACAGCTGAGTAACTGGCTTCAGGTTTCTAGGCAATTAAAGGGGGAAAAAAAAGAGAGTTGTGCCCACCTCAGGCTTTCATGACACAGGATTTACAGTCTGTAATCGATGTGGTGACTAAACATTTCACTGGGTCTAGAGGCTTCCACTTTGCCCAGGAGACTAAAGTAATGATTGAACCAAATGAGAAAGAGATTCCCTGCTTATTTATTTTAAATGACTGGACATTGTTCCTAATAAATTACAAACATTAATTACTTGAAATCAGTAACTTTTCCAACTCTAGGTTTTAATGGAAAATAAACAAAATGAAATCTAACTTTAGGCCTGGCCCTGTCACCCCAGTAGGTGGAGGGGCTCTCAGACCCAGCTTTCCCCATAAACTCTGCTGCCCAGACCTCCACAGGTGAAGCCTCCCAAGTGTGCAGTTGCCGAAGCGGAAGTGGGGTTAAAGCCGGGCGTGCAAGTGCCAGCCCTGACCCGCAGGGAAGTTCTAAGCAAAGCTGGAGTGGGACTCGGGGAGAAATGGCTGCTAAACACACATGCCATGCTCTGCCTCCCAAGTGTGTCCATGGACACACTCAGTCTAGACTTCTCCCAAACCCACAGTCTCCTCCCTATCTAGTAAGTTATGCTTTACATCTGGACTGTATGTTGTCCATAGCCTCTCCCCATTTTCTTTCAAGTGGGTCATCTCTCTAGTAGATTTAGGACTAACTAGAAGAAAGAAATCCCTTAATAATCCTCTTACCAAATTGTCACTATTAATTTCTATAATTTTTCCACTGTACTCCACATTTTACCTCTAGCAACTAGACTGTTGTTTACCTGTTATTTTTGTTTTCAAAATCCATGTACTTTGAAAAATAGAGATAACTCACATGCCACAAAATTTACAACTGTCAAGCCATCTGTGTGCTTTTCACATCTCAGTATCAACCTTATCGATGGCTGAGCTGAAGACCTTGAAGGACTTTTTTTTTTTTCTTTTTTTTTTGAGACAGGATCTCACTTTGTAGTTCAGGCTGGCCCTGAGCTCAGTATGTAGCCCAGGCAAGCCTTGAACTCAGCAATCCTCCTGCCTCTGCCTCCCGAGTGCTGGGATGACAGGCATGAGCCACCACGCCCAGCACTGTGGTAAGTGGTACTGATTGCTGGTGAGCGTGAGTCTCCACACCCAGCATTGTATGTGGTTACCGGGATCAAATTTAGGACCTTGCGCTTGTGAAGCAGGCACCGGAACCACTGAGCTAACCCTACGGCCCAGGCAGGCAAAACTTTTAAGTGAACATAGGCCAGACAAATGCTTGTAATGATCTGGCTTACAGAAAATAGTAAGTGTCTAGAGCCAAATTTATTAAAAGTAAAGAAGCTGCGACCAAAGGGAGGAAAGAGGTGACAAACACAGGCAGATTCTGATGGCTTTAACCCCTCGGCAGAACCAATATGCAAAGGGAACCCTTACAAGCTCTGCGATGTGTCACTGCCGAGCAGCAGCCCTGACCAGGCAGCTTTCTGCATCATCACCCTGTGCTCTAACATACAGGCTCTGCGTTCCAAACTGACACCGAGAAAGACTGCTTTCAGGTTTACTGCTGGCTCGTCTCGTCTGATACTTACACTGGCATAGGGCTTCCTGATGCAAATGTGAAGGGCCAGGCCTTTCCACTACACTTCTGGAACTACTCGAGATGATGAACAGTAAACCACAGGCTGTATGTGTTTAAAAAGCCCTGGATCTGACACCTCTGGTCAGGAATTCTAGATTTCTGGAACACTGGATGTCTGGGATACTGTAATCAAGGAAGTCGACAGCTCTTTGCTGGGCAGCAGAGAAAGGAAGAAGACGCAAGGCCCCTAGAATCACAGAGCTCACTGCTCAGGGGCTCTACAGCATCTTTCTCGGCCTCAGAGACCTCATTTCTTCCGCACCCAGCACCAGGACTGGAGTAAGGCTCCAAGCAGACTCTCACTTGTCTCTGCTCTACACACAGACAGCGTCAACTCAGCTTCTGAAAGGCCAGAAAACGTGGCATCATCAAAGTCTCCACACCACTCTTGTGTCTGAGACTCACATCACTACTAAGAACATTTACAAAGTGCAATGCTCAAGACATGCAACCTTCAACCCCATCCCCAGGAAAAATGCTCAGTAACTCTTGACATGACCACTGTGATAACCTTTCACCTTAATTCTAAATCTGAGTCGAGAGTGACCCTACCTAGAAATGCACCCATAATTGAAATAAAAATCCCTCTCTTTTTCTATAGAGATCAGTAAACCTCATTCTATCTTCCAACAAATATAGCTTAGTAGGTAGAATGAGGCTTTATAATATCTACAGAAAGTAAAAAAGAGAGAGAGAGAGATTTTATGTCTGTGAGAAATCCAAGTTTGGATTTGAGTTTCAAAAAAAAGTCAGAAGTTTGATTCTCCCACTGAAACAAAAAATAACCAGAGTGGCCCAAACATCCGATGTTATTAAACTCAAATCTCTAAGGCAGTCCGGGGCTGTAAGAGCAGGCCACATAACTGAGCATGAGGAGAGGAAGAGTGAAGGAGAAGGAGAAAGTTCTTTAGAGCTCGCTGGGACACGCAACGCACCCAACCCAGGCTCCAGTCTCCCTGAGGCACCGCAGCCCCTTTTCCTGACCCCAATCCACAACGGCAAATTCACAGCATGGCTCACTATTCTGGTCTCCGCAGCTGCAGGTAAGGAAAGGTACCACAGGAAGAGAAACTCCGAGAACACAAGTGATCCCTGAAACACAGGGTGTGGTGGCCGCAGTCCTGAAAGGAGCCAGCACCACAGGCCTTCAGGAAGAAAGGCTAAACTCAGTTTCTGTTCACAAGCCATGTTCTCATCCGACAACATGGAACACAGAGGCCCAGCCTGCAACATGCAGCCAACGCACAGGCTTAGGAGGACAAGGCTGAGCCTCCCAGCAGGTGCTCAGTGCCACCCGTGCTGGGCCATCAGTGGGAAGAAAATGAAGGTGAGCTCTGAGAATCCAGAAAGGTCTAACAGTAAGGTGAAAGCCACACTGACCTCTGAACAACACTGCTCATGAGGAAGGGAGAGGGAAGACCACTGCTCAAATAACCAAAGGCTCAGTGATTAAGGACTGAAACTTCTGAAACTATGAACTGCCTGCCATCCTCGGGGCTCTAACAAGGCAAACAAGCCTGGGACCTGCCTGCAGCTAGGCTCTAGGCGGCACCGGAACAGTCAGACGTGGCAGACTCAAGATCTAAACAGCCTAGTCTGGTGTGGTGGGGCACACCTCTCATCCCAGCACTCAGGAGGCTGAGGCAGGAGGGGCACCATGACTTTGAGGCCAGCCTGACCTACAAAGTGAGACCCTGTCTCACCAGAAGAAAAATGTAAGCACCCAGTGACACAGCAGGTCAGTGCTGAAGACAGAAAACTGGCTTCAGGTTGAGGAATGACTTGAAACAATGGCGCACTGCTGTTCTGCACCTGGCTTTTCCCTTCCACTTCTTACCGACAAACTCTTACCATAATTCCAAATTCCAAACCCTCCAAAGCTCAAAAAGTTTTAAAATTTCTAAATTTAGCTGAGTGTGGTGGCTCATGCCTGTAATCCCAGCACTCAGGAGGCAGAGACAGGAGGATTGCTGAGTTCGAGGCTTGCCTGGGCTACATAGTGAGCTCAGGGCCAGCCTGGACTACAAAGCGAGACCCTGTCTCAAAAAAAAAAAAAAAATCTAAATTTGAAGCCAAGCTTAATCAGAAGTAAAATCAGACTTATTATGGGGCCATTTTAATTCCTAATTTTTCCACTTTGTGAATAAGCTTCTTTTGTTGCAGAATTAACTATGTGTGTGGCACAGGTGCTGGAGCACTTCTGGAAGGTGAATGGCTCCTGGGGTCTAAAGCTGACTTGCTGTTGGGCTCTGGTCCCAGAAAGTGCACCTCCCTCCCTTCTGCTCCCTTCTCTCTGCTTCCTAGCCACCATGACCTGAGCAGCTGGCCTCCTCCACACCCTCCCACCACACTGTTTCTGCCTTTGAGCCAGGTCATTAAGGACTGAAACTTCTGAAACTGTGGACCAAGAGAAACCTCTCCTCCTTTAAGGTTCAGGTGTCAGGTGTCATTGTCCCAGCAACACAACACAGAGGACATTTTATTTTTGCTTTTTTCTTTGCTACTGTTTTAGTGCTATACTCTTTGTTGTACTTGGCCACTGAAGACTGTTCAATTACTCAGTGGTCAGCGGATCATCTAGCAAAGATATCCTTAAACACCTTCAACCAGCAAACCTGGTAGCCTTTGTCCAGGGTTCTGTGCATGCACTGGACCAGGCCATAACACTGCATGGGCAGCTTACAGCTCTGCTTCAGTTCCTCCTCCTGTGTGCTCCAGGCACGAGGGAACAGCACTGAGCCTTCTCAACTCTTCATAGCACCTTAAAGCCCTGCTCACAAGGGTACAAAGCCCTGCTCACAAGGGTACTGTTCTAGATTCCCAGGGACATGCTGTGGCTTTTCAAAATCCCTACAGGCATCACATTTCCTAGCTTTTCCTTTAAAATCTCTTTTGGTCAGGTTCTTCTTCCATTCAGGTTCCTCTCAGATAGATGCACTGCTCAGACTGTTGCATGCTTCTGATTAATTTCTACAGTATATTAAAAAGTTGATTCATTTTTAGCCCCCTAGGTCACAGACACAAGAGAAGACTAAAAAGCCAGCCCTCTGTATTCATGTGCCATGATCTATGGTTTCTGCACCCACAGATTCAACCAACCTTAGACAGGAAATATACTAAAAGAAAAATTTGCACTGAAATGCATGGGGTTTTTTTTTCCTTGTCATTATTCCCTAAACAATTCAGTATAGTGGATCCTTGACTTATGAACTCAATTCATTTATGAGGGTTGGTTGTAGCTCAAGCTGGTCAGCCTCCTCCACACACCCTTCAAAGTCACTCCTATATAATTTTAGACCATACTTTCTTCCAAGCAGATCCTAGTGTCTCAGTCAACCCCACTCAGGAAAGGATGTTGTCATGTTCCTTCCAGAACTATTTAAGGGTTATCTGTATCTGAGACCATCTGGAAACACAAGTTTCCAGCATTCAGGTCACAACTCAAAACTGTGATAATAATATAAAACTCCGGGCCGGAGGGTTAGCTCAGTGTTTCCGGCGCCTGCCTTGCAAGCGCAAGGTCCTGAGTTCGATCCCCGGTGACCACATATAATGCTGGGTGTGGAGACTCACGCCCACCAACAATCAACACCGCATACCACAATGCCGGACGTGGTGGCTCACGCCTGTAATCCCAGCACTCGGGAGGCAGAGACAGGAGGATTGCTGAGTTCGCGGCGGCTTGCCTGGGCACCCATAGTGAGCTCAGGGCCAGCCTGAACTACAAAGCGAGACCCTGTCTCAAAAAGCAAAAAAAATAATAATAATAATAATAATATAAAACTCAAATTCCAGTTGTAACCTAAGTTGTTCATATGTCAGGATAGTCATAACTACATTACATAGTATCTATATTTTATTAGGTATTTGAATTAACAGAGATGATTTAAGGTGCATGAAAGAATGTGGGTTATATGCAAATATTATGTCATTTTATACAAAAGACTTAAGTATCAATGAATTTTTATATCTGAAGGAAGTCCTGGAGCCAGCTCCCCAAAGACAGCAATGGCCAACTATATTTTACCTTAGCATGCTCACTACAAACAAACAGGCCACTGGGGAGCGATCATCTATTAAAAGAATCAGGTGGCATTTAGAATCTATCTTCATCTCAGTGTAGCTGTTTTCAGTAACTTCTTCTAAACGAATCCAACAAAACATTTTCCCTAAAATTCATCTGTCTCATTTACTAATCATTAATGTGTGAAGTCATCCAATTTACAGAGGTTCTCTAAGAGAAACGGTGAATGCCTTAACAAAAACAAAAACAACCTAACACGAAGCAAGTAAAAATAGAGAAATACAAATGGAAGCAGCAAAAGAAAGAGAATGAAACTCCTACAGAGTTTCAGTGAAGAAAATGCTCAAAGTACACACACCCCAGAACAAATCAGACGGGGCAGGGGGTCTGGGAAATGAAATGTTAATTGTCCCACAGCTTCACATCAAACACAATCCTGTTTCCTTATAAAACACCTAATAACAACAAAGCTTTAAATTTATAATGTTCACGAGAACAACAAAAAAACTATAATATTTTAAACAGCAACCTTAAAATAACACAAAATAGGACTGAGAGTACAGACCAGTGGTTGCCAGCCTGTGTGAGGCCTGGAGTTCCATCCCCAGCACCACAAACACATAAAATAATAAAATAGGTAAGAAAATTATGATAAAATGAAAGTAAAATTGGACTGAAGATGAAGCTAAGAGTAGTCTATGAATCCTTACCAAGTTGACTCTACTCCTCCCAAAGAGGAAGACATAGAGAATCCAAATATCCACATGCAGGAACAAACCGGTTCCCTGGGCTCCCCCATGGAAGGGGCCAGGTTGTGGCACATCTGCCTCAGCGACTTCCTTCCCTTACAACACGACAGCTTCCACAGACCTCTCTGGCACTGCAGCACAGAGCAAGGCATGTAAGAACAGCGACCAGGGGTGCGGGCAAGACAGTGATGCCAGTCCTTCCCTGACAGTGGGCTGAATGGAGCAGGCTGTACAGTACCTAGAACGGGGTCTGAATTCACATGGCTGCTGGGGTCAAGAGTCTTTGTGAGTCAAGTAAGCCACCTCTGTTTCATTTCTGGGGTCTTTTGAGACAGAGGCTCACTATGCAGTTCAGGCTCATAGCTGAACTCATAGTGATCCTCTTGCCTCAGCCTCCCAACTGCTAGGATACAGGTATGGCCTGCCACCCCCAGCTAGTAAGCCACTTTTAAGAGGGAAAAGTTATTTGTACAGCAAAATTCAGATTGCATCTGAAACACACGAGAAGATTCTTTCCTTACTCAAAGTAATGCATTTCCTTTCATTTTTCTTGGAGCATGTGGCACATTCATTACCTTTCATGATTCCTCTCCTGTTAGAGATGGTGACGGAAGTTTCTCTTCTGTAAGAAAATCCACAGTGCAATTTCTCCGACCTGTGACAGATGACACTGGGCTTCACGGTAGAGGCGACAGCAGGACAGTGAGGAGCAGGGGAGGGATAAGTACCACTGGGCTATGATGATTTCTGCCACATGACTCATTTTTCAAAGCCAAAACCTCAGATTTTATACAAAACCTCTTTATTTTAAATGTTGACTCAAAATGGAAAAAAAAAAAAAAGCTTTAAAGCACCAAAAACTAAACTTCCTCCTTATCACCTGCCAGCTTGAGTCCTCCGGGCTGGAGGACTAATACTCTGCATATACTCTGGGGCATGCAACTGTGTTTTCTTTTTCCAATTAATTTCCTGAAAATAGACCCCCCTCAGGTTCAAGGCTATACCACCATGCTACGTGTGACTGCGGACACAGCCACAAATCTCTCCTTTCCCTGTCCCTGTCCCTGTCTTCTGCACTACCACCTTGAGTCCCTTCTCCAGGACAGCACAGCAGTGTGACTCACATTGCCCAGCAGGAGATGAGCAACTGTGACGCAAGCAGAGGCTACAAGACGCTTGTTCCCTGGGCTTGCTCGCTTTTTCTGCGCCACCATGTGACGAAGTTCAGAGAAGCCTGCCAGAGGGTCAGGCCAAGGGTCCCAGCAAAGGCCCTGCTAACCCTCTGCCCTGGCACCTGCCAATGGAGCACACACCTGAGCAGAAGCTGCCAAGACCAAAGGATCCAGTTAACAGGCAAAATTACGAGCTACACAAATGGTCACCAGTCTGAGCCATATAACTAGAGGCTGAGCTGAAAACAGCTGATACATTCATAGTGAACACAGGAACATTCCTACGAGGAACCACTACAGAAACATTTGCTGTGTGGTTCATCTAGGAGGACATTTCCTCCAGACGTGGGCTTTATTCTTGCCCAATCACCAACATCTACACATTCTTACTGCTTTCATTAACCTGTCTTACCCACACAAGCATAAGGCCTGTGGCCTTCCCAGTTGCTTCTCAACACAGCCAGAGTGATATACCGCTGGCTCTCTCGAGAGCCCTAGCCGTGAGAGCTCCCTGCTGGTCAAGGACATCAGCCCAGAGCCACGTGCCTTGGGCCTGGAGAGAGACTGAGGCCTCTCGGGACAAGGACTCTGGAAAGGCTGCCCACCTGCATGTGGGTCACAGCAAGAACAAGTGACAAAGCCAAGATGCTCTTCAGAGTATGGACAAAAGGTAGAAAGACATGTCTTAATTTTAAAAAATAAAAAGCACAATAAGCCACCTAACAACCAGACAGCTTTTTTTTTTTTTTTTTTTTTTTTGCAGTACCAGGAATTGAACTCGAGCCCTTGTACTTCCAAAGTAGGCAAGTTACCACTAGAGCTAAATCCCCAGCCAGACAGCATTTTTAAAATGCTTTAAAACCGGGCGTGGCTGTAATCCCAGCACTCAGGAGGCAGAGGCAGGAGGACAGAGGTAGGAGGACTGCTGAGTTCCAGGTTTGCCTGGGCCACATAGTGAGCTCAGGGCCAGCCTGGACTACAAAGCGAGACCCTGTCTCAAAAAAAAAAAAAAAAAATGCTTTAAGATTCACTTCAGAGCTGAGGTGAGCAAGCTGACTTACCATGTACTGTGGCACCATGAATCCTAGGAAACCTCCAAAATTCACACCGTCCTAACATAAACCTAAAGCCTTTCTGTTTCGTAAAGAAAGACACAAAAGACAACTGGTATTTAGCCCCTAGTAATTAACAGAAATTATGTTATCTTTACCTAGAGGATTATTTTTTTTCTGTTCTCTTTTGGGCCAAGGAAAGGCCTCTTACTTAGCTCAGACCAGAGAATATACAGTCATAAATATGAAGTGTAATTGAAAATACAGTGATATTCAAATATCTGTCTAAATTCCTACAGTAAGAGACACACTGCCAAGAACCCTCCAGACATTCCCTCTGGCTTTGAACACACATCCCATGGATCTTGCCACTTTCTGAAGCAGTTCTGGAAGTTCGCTTTTGTATCTTTACAAAGGATGATCAGAAATACAGTGAATGCTGCTGCGTGCCATCCCACAGGAATGTGAATACACACAACCTCACAACATTATACGTCTTCATCCACCTTGTTCACCACACATGGCACCAAAAACACAACACCACGTTTTGATGCCTCTTGCATTCTTCCCTTTCCCGAGGAAAGAACTTAAAAATCATGTGACTTGAGCCAGAGATTTAGCTCAGTGGTTCCAGCGCCTGCCTTGCAAGTGCAAAGCCCTGAGTTCAATCCCCATGACCGCATACAATGCTGGGCGTGGTGACTCACGCCCACCAGCAATCAATACCACATACCACAGTGCTGGGCGTGGTGGCTCACGCCTGTCATCCCAGCACTCGGGAGGCAGAGGCAAGAGGATTGCTGAGTTCGAGGCTTGCCTGGCTACATAGTGAGCGGAGGGCTAGCCTGAACTACAAAGTGAGACACTGTCTCAAAAAAAAAAAAAAAAATAGAAAGGCAGACAGAAGGAAGAGGACTGGAAGACTCTTCTATAGTCTACTTCCAAACCTTCATCTTGTGTGCACTCTCATCCACAGTATATAACTGTACTTATGTAATGACCATCATAAATGTCCTAGCACCATGTCTTCTCAAGAGTTTTATTTTTAAAAATAATAATAAGTACAGTTTTCTAAACTTCCATGTACCAATCCCAGCCATGTTTTAAATCCAAATTAAATAACAATTGTGGAAAGTTTTGCCCTGTTGGGGGATGGGCTGCATCTTCTTTTGAATTCCCCAGACATCGCTGTGACTGTTTCATCTTTTACTGACGTTGTCCTTCCTGCTAGAATAGTGGCAGAAGAGCCAAACCCACGCAGCTCTCCAGCCCCCACCTCCACCCAGTGAGTGACTACACCCCTCGAGAGAACACTCAGGCCTATGGGTTTATCTGTAGTCAAGACAGATCCAAGCACCCCGCTCAGCAGATGGCGCTACTCACCTGATTTCCACAGGGAACTGCGCGTTGGTGACCAGGAAACTGGAGACCTTCTCACGGTGCAGCAGCTGCAGGAACCTGTTGATCTCTGGGTACATTATCGGCTCCCCCACGAGGGACAAGGCGCAGTGCTTCACCTTCATCGCCTCCTCCAAGCGCTCTGGCCTGACACCCGGCACTCCTGGAGGGCCCAGGAAAGAGGGGCAGGCTGAATGAGCCCCGGGAAGTGGTATCACATGCTGCTTGCTGATTCTTTGATTTTGAGGGCAAATTCATTTTCTGATGCCAGAGCTTACAAATACTAACTCCAAGAGCTCAGCCAGCAACTCACTGTTAGTCTTAGCACTCACTGAACTGTGCCAGTCAATCCAATCGGGGACAGCAGAAACAAGCTGTGTTGGCTAATGACCCGCACAGCGTATATCACCGTCCAGAACTCCTGAGTCCTGCATTCCTACGCTGCCTGAGGAAAAGAGCTCCATACACCCGCCTGGGGAAAAGCCTTTTCTCTACACAATCCATCTCCCGAAATCCCTAATGTACCCTGCAACGGGAAAGCCAAGGGGCTCGGCCAAGCGCCAGAGAAGAGGAAAAGACGAGAATGGAATCACCAGGAAACCTCAGAAACCTAGGTCACCTCCACACACTGTTTGAGGGGAGCGTTCCAGGAGCGGCCTACAGGATCTGCAGATGAGCTGGGCGTGGCACCACACACCCGTAGTCCCAGCCCCTGGACAGGGGAAGGACTGCCTGAGTCCAGCAGTACAAGAGACTGTTCTCCAAACAAAAGGGAAAACAAGGCAGCAACGACAAAAATCCAGATCAGCAGGTGATTCTAATATACAACCAAGGCAGGGCTGACAACCACCGCAGAAATCATAGGACACAAGCTTGCCCGCTCATGAAATTCACATGGGAATTTTCAACTTCAAACTCCAGTCCTGCCTCAGGCTGAGGAAAGTGCTCTCGGGGGAGGAGCAAGGGCAAGGCAGGTCCCGCGGCTCCCAGGATTCAGCAGGCACAGCCGCTTGGGGATCACTGCTCTCCTAATCCCAGCACCCAGGCCGATGCCCCGTCAGTCAGTTAAGGTCCCTGGGGCTGGGACCCAGGCTCAGGGCTTCTGTGTGCTCCCCTGCGATGCCGGTGCGTGGCAGCGTGTGACAAGCATGGCTCCCTCACATGGAGAGGACATTCAGGATCAGATGGTCTACAAGCCCGAGACTGGCGCAGAATGTGAAAGGCCAACAGGCAAATAAAGACAAAGCTCCCTTCCGCCAGAGACTTCTAACTCAACGAACCCTCAGATCCTCTGGAGAATATATTCTCTCTAAAACACAAATCCTCAAGGAGATGGAGCTAGGGAGAACTGTCCTCACAGTCTGCATTATGTATTACACATCTTTGAAGCTAAATTTTCCTAAAAACTACTGTGAACAATACCTACAAGAGAGAACTTTTTGGCCTGAGTCCTTGGAATGCAGGAAATACCCATTATGGATTTGATTTTATCACCTTTATTCTGGTTTATTAAAATCAGTGATTAGTAATCAGTAATGAAGATTAACTGCGGCTGGGGACAGTACCAACTAACAACAGAGAGGCTGAGGGTAATGAAGTTAACTCTCAGGACTCCACTGTTCCTCTGTCTTCGGGAAATGATGTGTCTTTGTACGCACACAGGTAAAACCTACTTGGAAATAAGCACGTAGAAATAAACACCTACGAAATCAAGCCAACACCAAGCGCTACAGGCTGAAATCCGAGCCATCTGCAAGCGACAGGTGCTCTCCTCTCTTATGACTGCTAATTCTAAGAATGTATTTCCCATCAGCATTTTTGGACGAACAATTTTTTAGGCTATTAAAATCTACGATCTTAACTGAATCAAGTTTTTAAATAAAACTCAGTCCTTAAACTCAGTCTGTGTTGCCAAGACAACTCAGCACTGAGCATAAAGTTTCCTCTCGGTAAGAAGAGCCAGTACTGAAATCCCCCATGAGCAGCTGAAGGGAAGACATGTTACCCTGTCCTCAAAACTAACCTCACACACAGACGCAGGACATGGGAGCGCCAGCCAGGCCTGGACAGGGAGTCTGAGATACAGCACCCCAACTCTGGCTGCGCCGCGAAGCAACTTCTGTGTCCTCAGCCAAGTCTTCAAATTCTCTTTCCTTAACACTATTTTGCAGATCATTTTCTTTAGTACATGTTTGTAGTAGTACATAATGATTACCTTTCCTGTGGTGAGTCTTTCCTTCATATTCAAACAGGTGATTTTACACATGCACACATACATACATACAGACAGACACACACACACAATAGTATTATAAAAATTAAATAAGCCACATGAAATACTTAGTGTGATAATGTCTGGCCCTGTACACAGGCATTCAAAAATGTTAGCTGCAGATATATGAATTTTGTGAATGGAAAAGAAATTCAAGTATTTTAATTATTTAAAGAAAACCATAATTCCATTCAATTAGATGCATATGGACTGCTCAGCTGCTACTATGTGCAAAGGACTGTTTTAGAAGATTCTTCTATTGCAAATAAAATAGAAAAAGGCATGCTGGGCAGTTTGCAATCTAGCCAGTGAGATACAGAGAATAAACGTTAAACATAATAAATCAGAAAATTCTACAACAGAGCAATAAAGCAAGAGAGCTTTCTGCAGTGATGAAAATGTTCTCTCTCTGCACTAGTACACCCTCTTTCCTAAAACTAAGACCTAGCCAGAAAATAAGCAGCCCTAAAACCGGAGATGAAAAATGCCAGCCCCGGTCCAGGGATTTAGCTCAGTGGTTCTGGCGTCTTCCCGACAAGCACAAGGTCCTGAGTTCTAATCCCTGGTACCATATACCACAGTGCAGACATGGTGGCTCATGCCTGTAGTCCCAGCACTCGGGAGACAGAGGCAGGAGGATTGCGGATTTCAAGACTTGTGTGGGCTACATAGTGAGCTCAAGACCAGCCTAAACTACAAAGCGAGACCTTGTCTCAAAAAAAAATGTTTTTTAAAAAGAAAAGAAAAATGCCAGCCCCATCAGTCTGCCTGGCCTTCCTTGCCTGGCAGAGTGGCCACTGAGCAAGAGAACAGTGATGGCAGGGGAGGCCAGGCCAGGCTGGGGGCTGGCCATATTCATCTCCAGTTTTCAAGACTCATTATGTTCCAGCTCGGTCTTACTTTTGGGGAAACATAGTAGTAGCTGCTGGCTGGATATTAGTGAAACCCAGAAATTTGCCTACAGTGAATGAGAAAGTTAATTTTTAAATTTTATTTTCATGAATTTAAATGTAAAGGGCCACACACAGCTAATGGCTACCAAACTGACTATGCACGCTGCTATGCGTTAGAAAGGCACAGCATTAGAATACAAAGGCAGAGCAGGGTGGAGATGACGTGGGAGGCTGGCATGAGGCAAGCTGCCAGCCCGTGCTCTGGATGAGTCTTGCAGAAGAGGCAGGAAAGGCAAGAAGGAGATGAAGACGTGGGCCAGGAATCAGGAGGGGACATGCTTTTCCAGGTGGCCACCTGCCCGACATGTCCATGGCACCTGAGAGGTGCAGCAGGTTTGGAGGAGGGTGAGGAATTTGACTCTGCACTTTTTTTATATGGAGGACAGAAGCTCATCGGCCAAAACCCTGTTACATAATTCAAGCAATAGGCGCCAATGGCCTGAACCAACACATGACTAAAGAGGTAGCACGAAGGCTTCAGAGCAGGATGTGTGCTGGAGGGACACAGGCCGAGAGAGGGCGAGGGGTGTCGAGGGTCTGTGTGCAGTTTCAGAGCTACGTGAAAGAACAGCCCTTAGGTAATGGAGGAGCGAGCAGCACACAGACTGGGCGGGGCCCAGGGGTCCCAAAGGGATCTGAACATGTCCACAACCTTCACACCGGGCTCTCGGAGAAAGGCTGGGGGGCAAGAAACCCTGGATGGTACTGCCACCCATGGCTGCACTCACTCTGGAGGAGGAGACACTGGAGGACCAGGACTGAACTCTAGAACATTCAGGGTGCTGGGAGAAGCAGAGAGGACATTACCGACTTGCAGCCCAGGAAGAGTAGTAAAACACCAAAGTAAAGAAACTGAGTGCTCTTTTCTGAGCTACAGTGAAAAATACCACAAGTGATACTAGCCCATTTAGATGACTACCAAAACAAAAACCAAAAAAGAAAAAATCCTAAGGGTAAGACTTTTTTTTAAATAGTGGATCTGGGATTTAACAAGTACCCTAGTCTCAAAAAGATGTGGCTTTTTTTTATATGTAAAACAGAGTATTACTGCCATAAAGAATGATGAGGTTGAATCATTTATATTCAAATGGACATACCTTAAGGACATACTTATAAGTGAAATAAATAGGTCACAGATGTGTAAATATCGTATCTTTTCTCTGGTATGAGAAACTGAAGTTGTAAATGAGTTCTAGAATGCATGGTAGATATTATGAAATAGTAAATATTCAAAGGGAAATGGGGTTTAGGGGTAATGAAAAGAAAGAAAAAAATTGATGGTAAAAAAACACAGCTTGTGTATATAGGGGTGGGGGGTTGTAAGGTGGGTAGGGGAAGGGAAAAATGAGAATTAAGTCATGTCATGTACTGGTACAAATTCTCAATGTTGAGTGTAATTGTGATGCATATATATAATATACCAATAAATTAAATAAGTCCAAAAAAAGTCAATAAAAAAAAAAAGTAAGGCCCTGAGAAGGGTATGAAAAGCCCATTCCAGCTTCATGCTCATAGCCAAAGGCTGCGGCTCCTCCCGACAAGGCACCCTCCAGCACTCAGCCTCCAGTCACTGGAAAGAGCTCACGGCCTCTGTGAAAGGCATCAGAAAGTGAGATGCCCTGAAATTTCCACCTGACAGGAATCCTGGAGAAAGAAGAGACAGTGTCCAGCAAATGCAGACACTATATCCCACATGCAAATCCAGAGAGCTTCTCCTGATCTCATTCTGTGTGTGTGTGTGTGTCTCATTCACACACACACACACACCCCTGCTGTTACTTCCCAAATCCTATCCCTCTCATAACTAAACTCTGTATTTTTACTCACGGTTTTTTCTTGCAGAGCAACTTTTCTGGCATTTCTTTTATCCAGAACAGCTTCTTGATCCTGAATAATCACACCTCCTGTCAGCAGAGCCACTAAGAAGCAGGCTTTACTTCAGTGAAAGCTATCAAAGCCAAAACTTAGGGGCCCAGAACTTGTATCCTAACATCACAGCAATAAACCAAAGATAATAACATATTTAAAAAATACAACATACTAGTGCCGTTGTATTTGGCTCATGCCTGTAATCCCAGCACTTGGGAGGCAGAGACAGGCGGATTGCTGTGTTCGAGGCTTGCCTGGGCTACATAGTGAGCTCAAAGCCAGCCTGAATTGCAAAGCGAGACCCTGTCTCAAAAAAAGAAAAAAAAATACAACATACTGCTCAGCATATAGTTTTCCTCATGCTAAAGTTTAGGGAAGCAACAATAAATTTTTCTCTTCTTTCTTCTCCTAACAGCAGAATTCCTGGCCAAAAATGTTCCCAAGAGTCCTCCCCGGTACATATGTTTGATTAAGATACTTCTCACTGGAGGATTTTGGGAAAACAATGAGTAGGTGGTGTTCTCTTCCCCACCTCCATGTTCTTTGTGACGCGTGCTGTAGTGCACCTAGTGTTGAAAACCATCTCCTTGAGGCCCCTTTTTTTTTTTCCTGTAAGTCTAGATTCTAAAAACTACCTTTTCATCTCTGCATCTTTAGGACCAAGGACACTGCTGACAACATGCTCACCGACTCGGCATCTGCTGCTCCGATTCCCGCCACCAGAGGACTCAGAGGGGCGGACAGCATTGTGAAAAGACGCTGAGCTGGACTGAAATCCTGACCCACTTTTAATCAATATGAAGTTAATTTTGTATGTGTACAAAGGGAAAGCTAATGAAGGTCATGAGAAGAAAGATACTTTATTGATGCAGTGAAATAACTGAAAAGACAATGATTGCCTTCAACTTAGAGAACAGCAACCCAAAAGGGAAGCATTTAAAAAACCAGAGGATATCTTCGAAATCCGTCCAAGCCTGGCCACTTAGCTCAAGCTGGAAACGCAGAGACAATAAGCAACAATACTCATCGCCAGTCCTATCCTCAAAAATAAAGTGATAAAATGGCTGCACAGACCCATGGGAGAGAGCAGGTGGTAGAGCACTCTAGAAAGCACAGAATGCTATGCCAGAGCAAAGGAAATTACTAATGAGGTCAAACAGTGGACCTTGAGAGAGAGGCCCAAGTGGAAAAACACGTTATATAATGTACCCAGAAGGAAAGAGATTCAAGCCTTTGGAAATTGCTTTCCAATTTATAAAAGAATCCTGTTTCCAAGGCCTAAAATTTGCACTGCCACAGATACAATATTTTTAAAATGTCCATGCAAATCCCCAAGCACCAAATTAATCTGTTATATGCCTGAAGCATAGTACTAATAAATCTATTCTGATATCACCTAACTGTGGTCCTCCCCCCCATAGGAAAACACACTGTAGATCCCAACTGAGGAAGCTAAAAACACATATGCTCCTTTGGATTGTTTGTCTTCTGCTTAAGACACAAGTGGACACAGGTAACACCAAGGGGGCTCTAATAAGAAAAGTGTAGTGTGAGGTAGAAGAGGAAGCATCGAATTCCTCCCAACGTCTGGAGACAAGCAACTCTAAGGTATAAGAAAAGCCATTGCTCTGGGCCCAGCTCCATGAGGAGTCCAGACACCAAGGGCCAAAAGAGATCTATCTAGAGTTAAATACCTATACCTTCAGAATTCAAAATTGGATCCTTCCAGGCACAGTACTGCACATCTGTAACAGAGCCAAGTTGAAAGGCTGAGGCAGAAGGATCTCAAGTTCAAGGCCAACCTGGGATACTTAGCAAAATTGTGTCTAAAAATAAAAAGGACTTGGGAGTATAGCTCAGTAGTACAGCATCTGCCTAGTGTGTGCAAGGCCCTGAGTTCAATCCCTACTGTCACAATACAGTACAGTAGGGCCAGGGATTTAGCTCAGTGGCACCACACCTGCCTGGCAAGCACAAAGTCCTGAGTTCAATTTCTGGTGCCAAAAGAAAAAAAAAGGACAACAGCATCCAGGTAGGTCCTGCACCCAGGTGAAGATGGTGGGGTCAGAGGAGAAAGAACACTAGTCCATGGTCAACAGCTCCAGCATCACCCCCACTCAGGCCACCTGTCCAGAGCAGAGGTAACTTAGTTACACCTTATTCACACCTGTCTCCTGAGACTGAATGAAAGAACACAGATTTCACTTACTGCCAGAGGAACTCAGACTCAAAGAAAAGAAAGCTACAATCCCTGGCAGGAACTAGTACAAGGGATTGAGTGATGTCACTTATTGTACTAAGTGGCGTTAGTATTCTGGTAAGTAGTTCGGTTATACCAGGCAAGTAATTAATCCTTCAACAATTATGTACCTCACTCTTGATGAGGGTTTTTTTCTTTTCAAATATTGCAGTCTCACAGTAAGATTTACTGTGACTGTGACTATTGCAGCAAGAAGACAAACTTTCAAAAAAGAAATGTAGCTTATTTTAAGTCAGAATAAAGTGCAAAGCACTAAAAACTGGCCACCACACCCTCCACTTGGAAACAGAGGGAGTTCATGTTCACTGTGAAGGTTTAAAAATGAATGGGCTGGCAAATGCCTGTGCTGGCTATATACACCCCCCACGCCTTCAACTGTTGATTAAACAACAAACGGTAAAATTTTGTCTACTAAACTCATTAAGGTTTGAAAAAAATAATCTGTAAAACTAACACCTATATACATCACTTTTGAGAATAAAATTGGTGGCAGTCGCCAGGCCTGGTGGCACATGCCTACAATTCTAACACTCCAGGAAGCTGAGCTAGGAGGATTAGAAATCAGAGCCCAGTATGGGGAACTCAGTGACCTAACAAGAGCCTGTATCAAAATTTAAAAAATAAATAAGGGCCAAAAATGGAGCTCATCTAAAGGTCCTCAAAGCAAAGAATTCACTCTTCAGTACAGTAAAAAACAAAAAGAAAGCTTGGTTGGCAACTGTTAAGATTTCTGGGGATCGCTCCCTTTCCCTGAAGGACTCTGACCCCTCAGACCCACTTGCTCCTAAGACACATTCTTCGTTCCTGCAGTGCTGTATCCTGACATGCCCCTGCAAGGCCTCCACATTTTTAAACTCTGCTGTTTGTTTAGCTTGGGACCTTGAAGACAAACCCTCTGAGATGCCTACTGACTAAAGTGAGCCCATGCCACATGCTAGACTCGGTTTTCTGCACAGGAAAAGCCCCTCTAGTGAGCCTCGCACACAGAAAGAACGTGCACCCACTAAGCTCACCCAACACATTTCATTAATGCCCACAAAGTCTACTCTATGACTTAATACTTATTTCCATTTAAAGTTCATTTGCAAAAATGCTCCTGTCAGGAAAAATTACTAACATAACTCCAGTTGTCACTCTATATCAAGGACATCTCAGGATGGCATTTTCTCCAGGAATGCTCTGCTCCAACGAATGCCTACTCCTCAGGCCTGCCACACACCACACTACCTATAGCAGTGGCTTTTTGTTTTGTTTTTGAGGTACCAAGGATCGAACTCAGGACCTTGCCCTTGCAAGGCAGGAGCAGTGCTGCTGAGCTACATCCCCAGCCCAGCAAGTAGTTTTTAAAGTCTGGTCCCCCACTCAACAACCTCAACACCAGCTGGAAATATAAGAAACAAACACTGCTGGGCTTGAGCTGAGACCTGCTGATTGGACCTCTGGGGAAGGAGACCGGCCACCTGTCAGGGCAAGGCAGCCTCCAGTAACCATGACACAGGATAACACCAAGAACCAGCGATCTCCAGTCAGGTCAGATATCGTTAAGTACGAGACAGAAGTGACTCAAGAAGCTAAGTGGCAGAATTCTGCTGTATCATTACAGACTTTGTGGAAGAAATTTATATTAATACATCCCTCCTTTTTTACAACATCTTCACTCAAAGATCCTTTGCCACTGGGCTGGGGATATAGCTCAGGGTTGCAGTGTTTGCCTAGTGTGCAGAGGGCCCTGGGTTCCCTCATCAGCAAAAGAAAATAAAAAAATCTTTCCCAATACAGTCTCACATTATTTAAAACTTTTCCAGGGTTGGAGATTTAGCTCAGTGGTTACGGTGCCTGCCTAGCAAGCACACGGTCCCTGGTTCAATCCCAGTAACCACATATAACAATACCTGGTGTGGTGACTCACACCCACTAACAATCAAAACTACACACCATAGTGGTGGGCGTGGTAGCTCATGCCTGTCATCCCAGCACTCAGGAGGCAGAGGCAGGAGGATTGTTGAGTCTGAGGCTTGCCTGGGCTACATAGTGAGCTCAGAGTCAACCTGAACTATAAAGCAAGACCCTGTCTCAAAAAAAGAAAGAGAATTTTCGAATGACCTGAAATTGCCACTCCATTCATAAGGTGAATCTGTGCTCATCAAAACAGAGCAACAGAACAGTCTTTTAGGAAGGGTGACGGTACCTCCAAGGCAAAACTTACAGGTTGATGCACCACATTACAAATTGCTAAGTTTTGGGCAATTTTCACTTCTTCCATCAGATGGTATATAAATGTGAAAGTCGCCGGGCGTGGTGGCTCACACCTGTAATCCCAGCACTCGGGAGGCAGAGGCAGGAGGATTGCTGAGTTCGAGGCTTGCCTGGGCTACACAGTGAGTTCAGGGCCAGCCTGAACTTCAAAGTGAGACCCTGTCCCAAAAAAAAAAAAAAAAGTGAAAGTCAAAATATACACA
Organism: Thryonomys swinderianus; assembly: GCA_004025085.1. NCBI lineage: Eukaryota > Metazoa > Chordata > Mammalia > Rodentia > Thryonomyidae > Thryonomys > Thryonomys swinderianus. The sequence continues at coordinate 3,839 of PVIC010010306.1, read as the reverse complement.
ATATATCTATAAAATTTCTGCTTCCCTACAAGACCATTTTCCAATGGAGACAAAACCCCACCAAAGAGGCAACCCCTAAGCCAATGATTTAATTAATGACCTGTGCAATCCCTGGTAGAGAGAAGATCAATACCTTTAAACTGTTTAATCATGTTCTGATGGTTCTCCATGGCTTCCTTTAAGATCACCTCAGGCTGGTCCATCTTCCACCGCCACTCCGTGCCCACAGGATTGGTGTGGTGCCTAGGAACAGGACATAAAGCTCTGAGGCCTGTACAAGCACACCTCAGTGGGTCAGACAGAAAGCCACAAAATCAAGGGGGCTTCCTCTCAAGAACCCAGCTGTTTACAGCAGAGGTTTACACCTGATTTTGAGTTCTGACACCCACCAGGCATGAGAGAAGAATGAGGATATTCGCCTCTGCCCAACTCATCTCCAGTGGACGGGCATCCATTTCCTGCTTATGAACATGCCGACTGTGTGCGGGCACACACAGAGGGCAATGTGCCACCACCACATTCACACCAGGTGGGTCAATATTTCATAAAGTGAGTGAGGAAAGCCGGAAATCACACTGACAGCTTACAGAAGATCACCCCTTGATCCAGTCCTGGGCATGTGCAAGAGACTCTACCTGGAACCCTCTCCTACACCCGTAGAGAGCAACAGTGGGGCACAATCAACAAGCTCCTGACAGTGGATGTGTAGTTTCACTCTGTTCCCCAGGAGAAAGCTGCAGCCAGAGCCCAGCTGGGTATTTCTGGCAATCCACAGAACTGGAAAAGTCACACTCTAAATCCATATGCTTAGAAAGGATGTTTACTTCTGTCTGTAACTGTCCTTTTCTATACACTTTTGTTGATGATCAAACTCTTCACAACACATTCTGCCACCCTGTCTTACCATCACGCACATCTTGACTAATTAGTCACCCAATCACCTTGACATGACACCACATGCTTACACAAACATTCTCCAAGGTTTGTCCTGAAAGGTGCTGCACAAAACAGAGAGAGGTAGAAGTTCTGAGAAAAGCCAGATTCTGTATTATCCTTTTGGAGGATTACAAAATTCTGATTTTTTTTTTATCTCTTATGTTTGAAAAAAGAACAAAAAACTAAAACCCTAGGAGAACCCAATACCAATAACCCAAACAGAATGTTTGTCACTTAAGCCACCCATGCAGTCTGTGGAATTTTGTTACAGGAGTCACAGCTAAGTCCTCCATCAATTAAGGGCAGAGACTGTCCAAACAGCCCATAACCCAAGACCCACCTACGTAAGATTTTACACTTCAGATCTGGAATGTCCCAAAGGCATGGTCCCTGTGCAGCAATGTTCAGAGGTGGGCTTTAGAGAAGTACTGGCCCATGAGGACCATGCCCACATCAACAGATAAACCTACTAATGGCTCCATAATGTGTCTGGCCACTGGGAAATGATGGAAGCTTAGGAGGGACCTGTTGAAAGGAATGAGTCCTCAAGTCCTTGGGGACTACCTCTGATCCCTGGACTGCCACCTGCTGTCTGCCATCCATCGGATGAGTCTCTCTGCCCCATCACGTGCTGCCCACCATGATGATCTGCTCACCACAGGCCCAGAGGCCAGGGAGCCAAGTGATCACAGACTGAACCTTCTGAGACCACAACCAAAATAAAGCTTGCTTCCCTTAAGTTGTTTTTTCTCAGGTATTTATCACAATAAAAGAAAGTTCACTAACACACAAGGTCAGCATTATTCCAACAGAGACACAGATAGACATTATAAGGAAAGAACACGAGAGAACAATGCCTTCCATGAACAAAAACACAGAAATCCAGCCGGGCGTGGTGGCTCACACCTGTAATCCCAGCACTCGGGAGGCAGAAACAGGAGGATTGCTGAGTTCGAGGCTTGCCTGGGCTACATAGTGAGCTCAGGGCCAGCCTGAACTACAAAGTGAGACCCTGTCTCAAAAAAAAAAAACAAATCCATAGATCAATCAGTTCAAGCCAACTGAACCAAGCTTCACATAAAAAGGAAAATCTACCATAATTAAGTAGTATTTATCCCAGAAATACAAGGCTGCTTTAGCATTCAAAAATCAATCACTTGGGAGCCGGAGATTTAGTTCAGTGGTTCTGGTGCCGGCCTCGCAAGCGCAAGGTCCTGAGTTTGATCCCTGGTAACCACATACAATGCTGGGCGTGGAGACTCACACCCACCAACAATTAATACCACATACTACAGTGCCGGCATGGTGGCTCACACCTGTAATCCCAGCACTCGGGAGGCAGAGGCATGAGGATTTCTGAGTTCCAGGCTTCCCTGGGCTACATAGTGAGCTGAGGGCCAGCCTGAACTACACAGCGAGACCCTGTCTTAAAAAGAAACAAAAAAAAAAAACAAAAAATCAATCACTTGGATCAAGGATTTGGCACAGTTGTGCTGCCTCATAAGCATGAGGTCCTAAGTGCGATCCCTGTTAACAAAAAAATAAAAAATCAATCACTATACTTCAAAAAATGATTAACAAAATTAAAGGAATAAGAATATGCACCTGTTCATGAGCAGATAGTCTCAGCAAAGTAAAATATAAGGGACTTTCCGGCAGGCATAGTGGCTCATGCCTATGATCCCAGAACTCAGAAGGCTAAGCCAAGATTATCACCACCGAGCTTGAGGACAGCCTGAGCTACACAGTAAGCACAAGGCCTGCACGATTTGCAGAGCAAGGCCCTGTCTCAAAAAAAAAACAAAAAAAAAATGAAGAAAGGAAGGAAGGAAAAGAAAGAAAGGAAAAAGAGACAGACAAACAATAATTTCCTTAATCTCACGAAGGTGATCAATCAAAAATCTACAGCTAATCTCAAGCTCAGCAGTGAAAGAACATGCAACAAGGCCAGGGAGTTAGCTCAGTGGTTCCAACGTACGCCTGGCAAACACAAGGTCCTGAGTTCAATCCCTGGTATCGCATACCATAATGTTGGGCATGGTGGCTCATGCCTGTAATCCCAGCACTCGAGAGGCAAAGGCAGAAGGATTGCTGCAAGTTTGAGGCCAGCCTGGGTTACACAGTGAGTTCAGGGTCAGCTTGAACTACAAAGCAAGACACAGTCTCAAGAAAAAAAAAGGAAGAAAGAAAGAACACACACTGCCTCAGTCAAACAGGAAGGGTCCTCAGACCACTCTTACTCAGCGTGAGTCCTTGACAGCAACTAGGAAAGGAAAAAAGCAATAAAGCCACCTCTCTTCATACTAACCTAGCTATCTATAGAGAAAATTCAAAAGAATCTACAAAAGATACAGAACTAATAAAGACTCATACATGATTTTAACAAACACAAAGATCAATACATGAAAATCAATTGTCCTTACATACTAGCAATGAAACAGTTACTGGAAACTAAAAGAATGATTTACAATATCAATGAAAAGTATATAAGTACATATGAATCTAAAACAAAAATATATGTATGCTGGCCAGCAGTGGTGGCACATGCTTGTAATCCTAACATATAAAAGGCTGAGGCAAGAGGGTCACCATGAGTTAGAAGCCAGCCTTGGTTACATAGTGAGTTCAAAGCCAGCCTGAACAACACAGAGAGACTCTGTCTCAAAAAGACAAAAACAAAATAAAAATATATGTATGCCGAGAACTGTAAGCAATTAATGAAAGAGTTAAATAGGGGCCGGAGATTTAGCTCAGTGGTTCCAGCGCCTGCCTCACAAGCGCAAGGTCCTAAATTCAATCCCAGTAACCACATACAATGCTGGGCATGGTGACTCACGCCCACCAGCCATCAGTACCACATACCACAGTGCTGGGCGTGGTGGCTCATGCCTGTCATCCCAGCA
>PVIC010010305.1:0-43691 GCA_004025085.1 Thryonomys swinderianus | reverse complement strand
GATCCAAGTGGAAGAAACAAAGGAAAACCTAATGAGGTTTGTGTGTTCAAGTTCTTTTTGGATGCTCTGTAATATTCCTCCCTTCTGGGAATATAGCATGGCTCCTCTGGAATAAGTACCTCCTTAGCAGCTTTCAAAGGAGATAGGCCAGAGAGTGGCAATATTGTCTTAAAAATAAATTTTATGGGCCAGAGATTTACTCAGTGGTTCTGGCACCTGCTTCTCAAGTGCAAGGTCCTGAGTTCAAACCCGGTAACCACAATACAATAATGCTGGGCGTGGTGACTCATGCCCACCAGCAATCAATACCACATACCACAGTGCCGGGTGTGGTGGCTCATGCCTGTAATCACAGCACTCAGGAGGCAGAGACAGGAGGATTGCTGAGTTCGAGGCTTGCCTGGGCTGCATAGTGAGCTCAGGGCTAGCCTGAACTACAAAGTGAGACCCTGTCTCAATAAATGAATGAATGAATGAATGAATGAATGAATGAATGAATGAGTAAATAAAGAAATAAATACATTTTATGGATGTATTATAATTGTACACGTTTATAAAGTCCATCCACTTCTGTACAGGTATACAATGTATATTGATCACAAAAGAGTAATCAGGTATTGCTTCAAAAATGTGTCATTCCTTTGTCAGGAAGATTCAGATTCCTCTCTACTAGATATTTGGAAGCATCTGATTAGTGGTTGTCAACTACAGATACCCTAATGTGATAAGAGACAGCAGAAGCTGCCCCTCCTGTCTAACCTGCTGAGCACTCCTCACTGCCTTCCTGCCTCCACGCCCCGCCTGGGCTCTGGGAACCTCTGTATTCTAAACTATTTCTTTGAGATCAGGATTTTACCCTCCACAGATAAATGAGAACACGCAGCATGTGACTTACTTCACTTGATATACCGTAATGTCTTCTGGTTTTGTGTTATATCACTGCAAGTGACAGAATTCCATTCTTTTTATGGTTAAGGAAGCATACCATTGAGTACATATATTCCTTTTTTTTTTTTTTGAGACAGGGTCTCGCTTTGTAGTTCAGGCTGGCTCTGAGCTCACTATGTAGCCCAGGCAAGCATCGAACTCAGCAATCCTCCTGTCTCTGCCTCCCGAGTGCTGGGATTACAGGCGTGAGCCACCATGCCTGGCGATATATTCCATTTTTTAAAAATTCATTCACCCGTGCTCACTTCGGCAGCACATATACTAAAATTCATTCACCCTTCAATGGACATTTAGGTTAATTTCACGTCTCAGCCACTGTGAGGAGTGCCACAATAAATATGCAAATGGAGGAGTCATATTTATTTTAGTTCCATTGGATATATACCCTACTGAGACTGGGGGATCATTGAAGAGTTCTGTTTTTAGAAATATGTATTATGTCAATTATTTGCTGTACAAATAAACTTCCAATAAATTTTTGTTAAGTCTTTGATTCAATTATTGATATTACATGTAGATCTGGCTAGTAAAAAGTAGGGTGAGGGGCATCCCCAGTTCAGTCCACAGGAAATATTTCTTAAAATGTGATTGCAATCAAGGATCTCTACTTTGTTATATACTGACTAGTTGTTCATGCATTTAAAGTTTCAACTTGTAAGGAACAGCAGGCCATTATTACACAGCGTTTTATTCATGTATATATCATCTGATGATATTCTAAAATAATTCTTTTTTTTTTTTTTTGAGACAGGGTCTCGCTTTGTAGTTTAGGCTGGCCCTCAGCTCACTATGTAGCCCAGGCAAGTTTGGACCTCAGCAATCCTCCTGCCTCTGCCTCCTGAGTGCTGGGATGACAGGCGTGAGCCACCACGCCCAGCACTGTGGTATGTGGTATTGATGGCTGGTGGGTGTGAGTCACCACGCCCAGCATTGCATGTGGTTACCGGGATTGAACTCAGGGCATTGTGCTTGCGAGGCAGGCGCTGGAACCACTGAGCTAAATCTCTGGCCCATCTATAATAATTCTTAACTAATAACAGATAAAGAGGCATAAACAGCTTTATTTGAAAATTTACTCATTGCAATATTTCTATCCATAAAATTAATACTAACCCCAAATCCTCAACTTTAGTTCTATTTGAATACAGGAAATTAAAATAAGAAATGTTAAAAATAAGCAACTGATAATTGTTTATGACCTGTTCATTTCCCTAATAAACAAAAGCAGGTGTTTTTCCTAAGACACATTTCCATCCAACTCTGCCCTATAGACTTCATAGATTCCTTTTCCTGAATTTCTATAAAGAAACTTAATGAAAAACGCTATGTCACAGTCAGGCAAGGGCACTTCATACTTGAGTCTCTCAGACTGTGGAAAGAACAAGAGCACACGACTCCCTTAGTCACAAAAATCACCCTCTCCTGTTACAACGCGGACTAGACTGGAAAATGTTACATGAACTACAAAGTGTTACCATAGTGGAAAAGCAAACATTGCATACCTTTATTTCATTCTGGAAAGCATGTCTTAAAAGAATAGCCATTGTATTTCACTGAGTGGGGAACAGAGATGTTGCTTTATGTTAATACATATTTATCTGCCACACCACTTTCTGTATATGATTTCTATTTAGACTTCAATTTTTTCCAAATTTATTTTTAAATTGACAGATCAGCTTGTCTGTATTTATTATGTGCACCATGGTGCCTTGAAGCACACGAACATTATGGAATAGTGAAATGTAGCTCGGTAACCAGTTATTACTTTTAGGGTCCTAAGTCCTGACATCCCTTCCCTCAGCCTTCTCTGAGAATGCAAATACGCTCATTAACCATAGACACAGTGCCTTCAATAGACCACCTTGAACTTATTCCTTTTACGCGTAATTTTGTGTCTTTGGAAGCAACCACTGAGCCGCTGGTGATCACTTCTCTATTTTCTATTCCTATGAAACCAACTTTTTTAGATTCCACAAATGAGTGAGATCATGTAGCATATGTGTTTCTGTGCTTCACTTATTTATTTAATACCCTTTAAATTCATTATGCTGTTATAAATAGTAACAGTTTTTATTCATAGTGGAGTAGTATGCTATTGTGGGGATTTTAAAAATGCAGTCCAGGGCCGGGGATTTAGCTCAGTGGTTCTGGCAAGTTTGACCCCCAGGAACCACATACCACAACGCTGGGCGTGGTGGCTCATGCCTGTAATCCCAGCACTCAGGAAGCAGAGGCAGGAGGATTACTGTGAGTTCGAGACTTGCCTGGGCTACATAGTGAGCTCAGGGCCAGCCTGAACTTCAAAGCGAGACCTTATCTCAAATAAAGAAATAAAAATAAAATTCTTTGTTTAAAATGAAGTATATACACAAAATGGAATATTTTATGGCCTTTTGTAACTAATCTCATTTTTGTTGAAAGAGTTTCATAAGCAGCTGCATGTGGTGGTACAAGCTTCTAATTCTTCCTGCTCATAAGGCTGAGACAAGAAGATCACAAATTCAAGGACTTCCTGGCAAAGTTAGCAAGATCCTGTCTGCAAATAAATAAAAAGGGCTAAATAGGTGGCTTAGTGGTAGAGCACCCCTGGGTACAATCCCTAGGACTGGGGGAAAACAACAATGGCAATGATAACCACAACAGTCAGTTCTATAGGAAAAGAAACAGTAGAAATATTCTTGCAAAAGACGAAATTCTAGAGGAAAAATAAGGCTAGATAAGTGAAATCATTTAGAATAGTATTTTAAGCATCCTAATGAAGCTTGATGGAGGCCTGAAGTAGGATTAGTTTCCACTTTCCAAAAGTAAACTTCTTCATCCTTAATTTTTCACGCAAGTTCTCCTAGTAAAGGTGTTTTTGTTAAGTATACTTATAATTTAATGAAGCAGTAAGTCACCGAAGTCTGAAACTTATAAGGGGAAAGTCAGTGATATATTCAAGCCCTTAGACCTGAGACCTGAATTCATTTGAGTTGGGGAGTCCCCGGAGCCTCACTGTGATAACATAGTTCAAGTGGGAAATGTCTGCGAATCTTAAAGCAGTGACCTCTGACGAGGAAGGAGCTGGCTCAGCTGATGGGAAAGCAGGAGATAAAGCCCTGGAGTTAGGCAACTTAGAAGCCGGATTAACACATCGTGTTGTGTTGCCTTAGAGATTCTTCTGGGGTGAACGTTTGATGGTCTGGAACTTGGCAGAGAGCCATTTCCTGAGGGTTGCCCCGATGCCACTAAACTACCGTCAGCCTAAAATACTAGGTGAGATTGTGAAAAGGGATAAAGTGTCAAAAGAAAGGAATAAAGTTACAGAGTTCAAACAGAAGCAATCCACTGGATTGTGGTGGTGGTTGCTACATGGACAGGCGTATTTGTCAAAATCCACCAGACTGTATTTCACAAAGGGCGAGTTGTCTTGGAAGTAAATTATGCCGCACAAGCCTTGAGTAAAATATTCAAAATAAACACCATTCACTTAATTATGTTATTGGAAGTAAAAATCTACATATAAATTTAATACACTTACCAAAAATAACCACAGTGAATTAAAAGATAACAGGAGCTGGGCACAGGGCTCACACTCATAACAACGATGATCTATGAGGCTGACGGAGGATGGTAGCAAATCTGAGCCCAGCTTGGGTGACTTACAATGCGATCAAAACTCAGAACAAAACATTTTGGAAGAGGGATAAGAGTGTCCCTCAATGGAAAGGATTTAGACTAAGTCCCAGTTTGACAGAGAGAGAGAGACAGAGACAGAGACAGAGACAGAAAGACAGGGACAGAAGGACAGAGAGACAGAGAGAGAACGTTCAGAGTCTTGAAAGAGGAAGGGTCCTGGAAACTGCATAGTTAACTTTTTAAAGTATTTTGCTGCTGGGCTAATGATACTGTATGTTCTTTATGAAGGAATTTCACCTAGTTCTGTAACTTGAATGTGGAACTCAAAAGCAAAGATGAAAGTATCCTTTTACATTTCTTTACTCCTTTATAAACTGATATGTCACCAGTTAGTTTCCTTAGAAGCAAACAGCGACACTGCATTGATGGGCAACGTGTCTGTCAAAAGGGAAAATGGCTAAGCAATAACTCACAAAGAATAATCAAAATGTGCCAGGGGCCTAACAGTATGGAGCTCTTTATTGAGAAGATATGGGTCACGTGAGATACACATATGTCCCTTCCTGACACCCGTTTCCAGGTGTGATAGCTGCCCTGCTTCCCCCAGAGGTCAGCCAGGTTCCTCTCTGGATAAAGCAATTCCCCTTTCTTGCCAGCTCTCCCCTGAATACAGGAAAAACAAAATGTCCAGCCTCAGCTATCGCGTATACTTTACCGCTGCACTTGCTGTGGCTCCTGGAACAACATGTGCCTTGCAGAGTAGGACCTTTAATAGTGTAAAACCTGGAGCTGTAGAGACAGAAACAGAAAAGCTCCTTCCGGCAATTTAGCTTAAGTGGTACTGCACCTACCTTGGAAGCACAAAGGCCTGAGTTCAGTCCCTGCTACCCGCCCCCCAAAAAAGAAACACAAAATCTCTTGACAGTCATTGAGAGTGAGTGTAAGTGAGGCAACTTCTTCTGTTCATTGATTTTGTAAACACAGCCCCATAAAGGAGCAACTGAGCTGATTCAGACTTGTATTCTTCCTCCTGGAGGATGGCGCCATCCCAGAAGACTGCTGTCTCAGAGCCGGCCCTCCAGTTTTGTCTGCATCAGTCCATGGTAATGCTTTAGTGCCCCAGAAACCTCCGAATACAGTAAACATAATGACTATGAGATCACAGAGCCAAAGTTTCTGTCCAGCATCTCTTGCTGAAAAGTGCATCTTCTGATCTGATAATACGTTATGTGGAATCACATGCTAGGAGATCAAACACTTGGTGCCCTTAGGTACCAGTGCTGGGCAAGATCCTGTATGCAGAGAACATAGACAATTCCATTGGTGAAATATATTGCTAGAGGGTGAAGCACGCTTTATCCACACGCATAATTGCTAGTTTGTAGTAAGTTCTTACTAGGTCTTTCTGACATATTACTTGAAAGGTGGGTAAGATGGAGCTGATGACTAGCAGTTCCATGTTCACAGTCATACAGTGTCTCATTGACTGTCCCATTCTGTCTTCCCAGGGCCAAGTATCCAGATGTGTCTGAAAAGGCATAAAGTGCTACATCGTAGAAAGCTTGCCTTGGAACCCCAGTGAGCTTCAATGCTTTAATACGTTTCTACCATCAGGAGTTGTCACAACCTCTCAGTATAAGGATTTTCTTCTCCAGTTGCCACTCAAAGCAGCTCTTCACAGGTTTGCTTAGGCTGTCTTCAAAGCCAGAGAAGTAAATAGGATGCTTCCTTTTATATGGTAATAGCTACAAAATTTAAGAACTTAAAAAAGTTAAAAAGTTTCATAGCACACCTTGGGCCACTATATCCCCAAACATGTTATAGAAGCGAAAGGTTTTAAACTTCTCTCTGTGGTATTTCCTATCTACTGAAGTAAGGAGCTTCTCCAGAGACTCCAAAGTGTTACCCACATCTTGCTCAGCCACCTTGTCCTGCCTGGAAATGGCAAGAATTTGTGATTGTTTTTCAATTGAGGGATGCTGTTTGCCTTACCACCCCCCCCCCCCAACAACCCAACTGTGATTTCTTTTGCTGGCACAAAATTAATCAGTGGTTCATTTATTCTGTCCCTTGGTAGGCCATATTTATTGGTCATCTCAGTAACCACGGATGAGCTTTCCCAGAAGTCCAGATCGAGCTTATTGGTCATCATGGTAATTGGTGTCCTGAATTCCAATATGCAAACACTGTTTGCAGATTGGATTGTTTTGCAGCTTTATCAGTTCCATTGCTATCACTGAACCAATGTGTGTAATAGCTTCTCATGAACCAGGGAGGAGAGCCACTATGAACATATTAGTGATGCTGGCACCCCCTTTACAGTCTCTCCTCAAGGGACCCTACTACAATTTTTTTGAGAAAAAGTATAGCCCCATAGCATGCAGACAGATGGACAGAGTGTCTGAGTAGACAGAGGAAAGATAATATATTATATTGAAGTTGATTTAATGGAGAACACTAGATGCTCATAACTGGCTGTTGCTGCCCTGATTTTTCTAGAACCTTCTCTGGTAGAGAGTTAACACATCATCTCTTTGGTAGCTGCCAGTATCCTCAATCACAAGAAAGTACTGTCAAGACAATCATCTCTTTCCTATTTGCTTTGTGTCTTGATCTCTTTAATTATTTCCTCAGGCTCAGAATTCAGTCACACAAGTGGTGTCTCCCAACTACACTGATGCTTTGAGGTCCAAACTTACAGAGCTATTTCTGTATCCAAGCTGATACTGCTTTCTCATCAGGACACAGTTTCTTGTAGTATTGGCCCTGAACACTACAGAAAAGCTTTAATAAATGGGCCACTGCATTGTTCCAGATCTATGATGTAGCTTTTACTGTCATTTGGGTGATGAACTATGTTTTAAGTATTTTTGAGTATAGAAGCCTGTCCTAGAAACTGCCTTCTCAGATCTCCTCTGGTACTAACTTTCAAAATACTTTAAGAACCTTGGAGTACACAGTATTTATTAGAAATTGACACCTATGCAGGGAAAGCAGAATCAGTGAGATTGAACAAAAGAAGAAACGAAAGTGAGATACAGGACCAGTTTGACAAGTCAAAGTTAGCAGAGCTCTCTGGACCGGTCCTATCTACTGGAGTATCTCACACTGGCCAAAATGACAGTCAGTAGATGGAGGATCATCAAGGAAAGAACTGATATTAGAGAATGTTATTTCCTGCAGCTGAAGCAGAACTTGAAGCTGCTGACTTTTGAAAGCTGTGTAATAACCATACACTTTACAGTTGGACTTTAAGTCTTTTGAGAGAAAATGTAGGAAAGACAACTGTACCTACATTCGGTATAAGGTTTCCAAAGACACAAGATAGAGCAGATAACAAGAACTGCGTGGTGCTTCTTTGCATTGGACTTGATTTGTCTAATGAAGTCATTCCATTTTGTTCATCTTCCGTACTTACTAGTATTTTAATGTTACTTTTCAATTAGAGGGAGTGATACAAAAAAGAGCTAAGGAGCACAGTGCTGTTGTTCGATTATGGTTTGAGCATTAGCCCTCAAAATTGTATGTGCTGGGAGCTTAGTTCTTGGCATGACAGTGTTGAGGCTAAGGAACCTTACAATGTGAGGCCTCATGGTGTACAGCTGGGTCAATGGAGATGTTATATATAATAGTGTAATCTTCTAGTTCTATTACACTTTATAGGGGGCAGATATTTAGCTCAGAGCACTGCTTCTGCCAGGTGGGTACAAGGTCCTGAGGTAGATTTCAGGTACCAGGAAACAAAAAAGTAGATTGAATATAGTACACTTTATAATTTACAATGTAATTATTATCTGGCTGATTCTTCTTAACCAAAATAGTTTGTATTACTTGAAAAGAAAGTGAGGCTTAAACGTTTTTAAGTCTTTGTTTTGAGACTGGGTCTTGCTTTGTGTTACAGGCTGGTCTTGCATTCACTTGGTAGCCCAAGGGTGGCCTTGAACTCAATGTGCTTCTCCACCCTCAGCCTCCCAAATATTGGAATTACGGTATTTTCCTGTGAAGTTATGGTTCAGAGTTTAAGGCCTTGGTCATTCTCAGATTTTTTTTCCCTCAGAAGCTAATAATTGTTGATGGAAACTCTGTAATTTTGTGGAAATTGAAAATATCTTCTGCAAATATTATTTTAGTGGGAAGTTTGCAAGAAGTCAATTGGAAAATATTATTCATTCTCCTTGCTGCTGATTGGCTGCTGCCTGTAACCCATGGGCAGACACACTAGAATTCCCACGTCCTTACAGGTTGCTGTACCACGTGTAGCTATCTTGAGTGTCTTCGATTTGGTTCTTCTCAAAGCCCTAAAATCCCACCAAAGCACCCTTCACCTTCTCAGGCTTTATCATTACAGTATCTACTAAATTAAACTACATGACTGGAGGAGATATTTAGGGTTTAAACTACAGAAATAGGCATTTATAGGCATTTTTCTGACCATATCTGAAATTCAGTTTTCACAATTTGTAGGTGTTCTAGGAACATAAGCCCCATGAATTTCAGGGGTTCACTGTACACATGTGCCCCTGTGAGCAGCTATTTTTAAGTTTTTGCCAAAGTAGTGGATTAGTGAAGTGTATAGGTCCTATATTTAGTTATTTAGATGCGCAGCGATCATTTCAGAAATCATGTTGATTTTAAAATAAAAAATGACATGAGTTGTTTTGCATTCAAAATCAAAGTTGGTAACACATCCACACAAAAATATTTGTATTACATGTTCACAGACGTCAGTAATAAAAATAATACAAATACTCATCAAACATGAATTGATAATTTACAGTGTTTTCATACCATAGAATACTCACTACTCAACAATGAAAGGAACAAGCTACTAATACACACATATAACCATATAGATGATTAAATATATTTATATATGTAGAAGTGAAAGAATTAAATACAAAACAGTATATATTGCATCCTTTCATCTAGATAGCCCTCCAAAATGGGGGAAACCAACTAAGGTATTAATGGTAAAAACCATGTCAGTGCTGGAGGGTTAGCTCAGTGGTTCTGGCACCTGCCTTGCAAGCACAAGGTCCTGAGTTCAATCCCCAGAAACCATATACAATGCTGGGCGTGGAGACTCACGCCCACCGGCAATCAATACCACATACCACAGTGCCAGGCGTGGCGGCTCATGCCTGTAATCCCAGCACTCGGGAGGCAGAGACAGGAGGATTGCTGAGTTCATGGCGGCTTGCCTGGGCTCCATAGTGAGCTCAGGGCCAGCCTGAACTACAAAGCGAGACCCTGTCTCAACAAAACAAAACAAAACAAAACAAAACAAAACAAAACAAAACAAAACACCATGTCAGTTATTCCCTGAGATGTGGGAAAGATTAGAGGAAAAAGAAGACGGTGGGAATTTTCTGGGGTAGTGGAAATATTCAAAATTTAAAATGGTGGACTAATTTGCTAAAATTCATCATATTTAAAGTGTATGTATTTGGATGTATTCGAGCTATAGTTGAGTGAAGTTTAGCTGAAGCAAAACAAAGTTGGTACATTGATTTTTTTTTTAGAAAACAACATAACTTCTGTTTGAATCTTTGAATATATTTTTTATTTTGGAGGCTCTTAGGACAAATGCCACAGATCTTTTTTTTTTTTTTTACATGTTTCCAGGTCACTGAAATAATTAATAGCTGTACTAATCTGCTTTTATTACAGTAAAAATGTAAAAAGAACTCAAAGTTTTGAATCTTTAGCCCACGGTCAGGTCCCTCGGCCTAGCTGCCTTGGGGGTTGCGGCGGCAGCGGTGGGCATGCGCAGAGCAGCGCAGTGCTCACGTCACAGCCCGCGGGATCGAGTGGCACAGAAAGGGGGAGAGGCCCAGTGTCCTCCCAAGGTCATGCTTCCAATGACCTAAGTCTTCCTGCTAGGACCTTACTAGTAGCAACATGGGCTGGAAACCGGAACTTTGGGAGACCTTCCACATCCAAACTATAGTAATAACCATTCGTTCAATAACTAGGATAGTCTATATCAGCTTATACTGAAAGTTTTATAGAGAATATTATTTAAGAAAGTCAAGGTACCAATATTTATACCCTTGTTGTATACATAAACACTATTTGGTGACTGTTATAATAGCACTGTCATCAATATCGGCCCCAAAAGTAAAAGAATAATTGTCTAGTTTGCTTAAGGGAATTACTATTTGCATTTGCAAAGGTTACAGTGTCTTGAATACAATCGCTGCTTAAAAAGCTATGTCAAATGAATGAATGAATGAATGAGACTCAATGAAGATAAATATTTCAGTATCCTCACTGGATTCCATGACTCTAGACCTGCACTTGCACATGAAGTTCTGGTAAGCCAATGCAGAACAAGCCAAACAAAATAAATGCACAGCAAGTCACAACTGCACAGTTAAACTGTAGTCTACATCTGTGAGACACTTAGAATCTATTAAGCTCAGTTGTGGATAACTGTTTAAAAAATATATTTACATTTTGGATTTCTAACATAAAAGAAGCTAAGAGTTTGAAAAGGGGGACCAAGAGTTGGAGGGGGAAGGGAGGAAGATGAAAAGAGTATTGAGATGTGTTCTGTACACCTGCTGATTCCATATAAGAAATGTAATCATTAAGTACTAAAAACATGGGCTAATTAAAAATGAAATTTAATACAAAGAAAAAATATAATTATGGATGTTTCAATCATAGAGCCAATAATCCTTTTTCTTAACAACAAATAAACAAAATATAATGGTACAGAAATACCAACAGATAAAATGTAATGCATAGTGCATAGAGAGATTTTAGTGAACCCAAAGTCATTTGTTTTGATGAAAGATGTCTTTGTGCTACTAAGAGTTATTGAAAGGCATACCTTGCAGCAATGCCCGGGACACTCGATCTCCCTTTTTCATGCTCATCAAACTAGGCTAGATGTACATTCCCAGGAATCCTATGGAAGGCTTTCACAGAAGACGTTTGCAAAACAACAGATATACACGCATTCAAACCTCAGCCGTAGACAAGGCGGAGAGATGGTTGTCATACTCTGTACAGTCTGTGAAACCAGGTCACAGCAATCATATGCACAGCTGTGAGTCAGCTACAATCTCAGGCACGGTGTGCTGTCTCTGGATAGCAGGTGCACGTTCGCTTTCACTCCAGTTGAGGGGAATATTGGGACCTGCGATCTTTCATCCTTAGTTGAAGCCAATCTCTTGTGCATGCTTTATGCACACAAACTCCCATCGATTTCACAAAAGGGCACTGCGGAAAGGCTGTTATCTGAATTGGGGGATCATTGGAATATATTTTTAGCCTTGACTTACAAACACACTGAAGTACTCTCATAACTTCATTTTATTGGCTGTTTGTACCACTCTGATTTAAAATCTCATTAAATAATCTCACATATTGATTAGAACAGTACAGCTTATGTCCTTGTGATAAAGTCTGAAATCTCAGAGGTTGACTTGGTCATACGAATTTAAGTGCAAGGCAGGTGGTCTTTAGCTCTCAGTACCTTATTTTTTGTAGCTCTTCTATGAAATAAGGGCATGGTGGCAGGGAGAGAGGAGGAAAGAAAGAAGTACACTGGGTCTTAACTTCTGTCACCCAAGTATTATAGGACATTTCTGCTCATAGTCTGCTAGAATTAGTCACATGGCTGATATTACTGTAAAGGAAGCCATAGAATGTATAGCTTTGTGGATCCTGAGCACAAGACCCTCCAGCACTTTCTGTTGCTGAAAATCATACTGTCTTTTCTTTTCTCTCTTTGGCAAAAAATACTGATTACCTTTCTATCTGCTAGGATTTATACTGGTTACCAGAAGATTCCAGAAATGAATAAAACATCACTTTTATTTTCAAACAGTCTAATAGACTGAGGAAACAGATTTAAAAAATCTAGGCATACCAAGAAGTAGAAAGAACATTCTCTAAGTTGAGGAATAAGTCATGCTTTATGGGAATGGAACAAAGGAAGAAAGCATTAATTCTTATTAATTAGTAAGGAATAATTGAGATGACACTTGATGACCTATTTGATGAGCATCAGAAATTATATATAAAGGTTTAGACAATTTTTTTTTTTTGAGACAGGGTCTCGCTTTGTAGTTCAGGCTGGCTCTGAGCTCACTATGTAGCCCAGGCAAACCTCGAACTCAGCAATCCGCCTGTCTCTGCCTCCCGAGTGCTGGGATTACAGGCGTGACACACCACGCCCGACTAGACAATTTTAATATGGAGCAAAGTGCAGAGAATGAGGAAAGGCAGAAAAATGTTAGACAATATGCCATGGATCAGGAATAAAACAGGAAATATAGGCAATAAAGAATCTAGAATATGATCTTGTAGGTATACAGACATCAATGCATAACTAGTTTATATGTTATATATGTATGCACTAGTATACTTATTTGGAGAATGAGTTGATAGACTATTAAGTATATTGTCCTTCGTTTCTTCCATTGATACTGTGAATAAAAACCAATGGGAAAATTTTATTGGGGCATTCAAAATTCCTATTACATGGTTTAATTTTCATTAAATTGCATTTCTCCCTCAATTTCCAACAATATGAAACTACAGAATTGACTGTATTTATTCCTAACTCTCCTTTCAAATTCCTTTCTTATCCTCTTCCTCAGTAACTGCCCTTTCAGATTCCTTTCTTATCCAATCAAATATTTACATAGCATGCCTAGCCATAGCAACAAGGCGATTTAGAACTGAGTTCTCCAATACTAAAAGTAGGGAAGTAGGTATATTGGATCCAGACTTTTAATTGCCAAACAAACAAAATTCTAAAGGAAAATTTGCTAAGATCATGATACGCTACTATGAGTAGTAATGTTTGAGAGTTTGACAATAGGTTAAATAAGCCCAGAATGGGGATTCACAAAACAAGACCAAAAAAGATAGGTCAGGGAAGGAAATGAGATCAGACTAAAAAGTAAGGAAATACACATTTCTTCTTCTTTGAGATGAAACAGATAAATCAGCAGAAAAATGTCAATAGCAAATATCTATGAACATGGCCTAGAAATGAGTTGTTACACTGTTTCTTTTTTAAGTTTATTATTCTTTTTTGTAACTGAAATCCTTTATAGTCAATGCTACATTTCATTGTTGTCAGTCATAAGCCTGTTTTACCGCACACAAATATATATTCACATATTGTTAGTCTAAACGTGTAAAGTTTTTTTAGAATTTTCTGCCTTAGTGTTTTACTTTTCAAGCCAACTCTTCCTTCTACAACTTTTGAAGTTATTAATGGCCATGTTATCTTCCAGGTATTACAAGATTTTTCAGCCCCACAGAGGTTCTTTTCATGTTCTTGAGGTGCTGAAAAAAGAATTGGACAAGACACGCCAAGATGGTAGTAAGGATTTACATTTATTAAAGGTGGGAAAATAAGTGTTCTCTGTGAAGTGAGTACACTCTGTGGGGCCTTTTGTGTCTCTCATTCTTCAATCGGTTGTCAAGTCTAGGTCTTTTATCAAAAATCATCTTGGTTTCCCACCGGAAGAGGTGAGGGTAGCTCTTTCTGACTGGGCCCAAGTACGGGGCCTGGAAACTGCTGCCTGCCTATGTGCTCTGGTTCTCCATGACTGACAGGTCACGGCCACTTGTCCAGCCAGCGTGCCCTGACCCAATCTCTTGTGTCACGGCCACATCACGTACCACCTCACTTAAATTTTATGAAAGTAAAAGGTTAACATTATTTGTTTTGACGTCACAGAAAGTGAAATTGAAGTTTCTACATGCCCAACAAACTAGCTGTAGCAAAGAAAGACTGCAAATTTATTCAACTGACTTCACCTTTTTATGCCTATCTCCAAATATGCACCATACAAATTATTATAAAACATAACTAATAAAAATTATTGTGGCTGGGCGTGGTGGCTCACGCCTGTAATCCCAGCACCCGGGAGGCAGAGATAGGAGGATTGCTGAGTTCAATGCTTGCCTGGGCTACATAGTGAGCTGAGGGTCAGCCTGAACCACAAAGCGAGACCCTGTCTCAAAAAAAAAAATTATTGTGAATTTAATGAAGATAATTGGCTGAAAATGAATACAAGTTAAGTCAAAGCCTACATGCATCATTCTGGTCAGTTTCTTTTCTTAAGTAGCAATTCAAGTTAATGACATTAAAAGAGATGTAACCTTACTAGAAAAAGGTCAGAAATAAGGGAGAAAAAGGAAGGAAATATAATGAAGGGTACTGAGGGCATAGGTATAATCAAAGCATGTGATATGCACATATAAAAAATAAAAAAGTAAACGAATAAAAGGTCAAAGAAGAAAAAAATACAGTGTCTGGAGTTGTGTACATGTCCCTTTCAGGGCTTCCTCATTTCAGCTTCCCCCAAAAGCATGTGTTAAAGAGGGGAAGAAACCAAACCGAGAATGGCAGGATTGCAATGACGGCTAGCGCTATTAACTGTCAAATAACTAAATTCTGTTTTGCAGAATTAAGTGACTTGGAAAGCTAAAATTGAAATGCATTATGTACAAATGACCTCCCCCGCCCTTTCCTTTAGTATCTTCTAGTTCTGTTTTCTGTCCCCATCTGTGGTGTAAATTTGTTTTTTTTTTAATTCTTTATTGGTACATTTTATATACAGCTCACAATCACACACAACATTGGGGAATTTGTACTAGTATATGACACAAGTTAATTCCCATTTTTACCCGCATCCCTACCCACCCATACCCCCCCAGCCGCTATATACATTCTCTTTTATTTTCTTTCGGAATCATATTTATTGTTGTGTAAGTTTTATCTTTGCTGTAGAGGGATGTGGTAGCGGATGGTACTAATTAGCAACACTGTCTCCCCGCATCTCTCACCTGCACCGCTAAGAAGTCCCTAACGGAAGACAAAGCTCCACCCTCTCCCCCCGGAGCTCGCAGAGAAGATCTAGTTTCCCGCCTCGGCCTGGCTTCTCCCTTCTCACGTTCTCCTCTCGTCCAGGTCGCCCAACTCCCCGCGGGCGTCTAAACAGAGCTTCTGCGCACACCTGCCTCCTCCCTCGGTCGGGCGCCAAAGAGCTCGCGCCGAGCGAGCGTGTCAGGACAGCTCCGGGCCGCAGACCGCGCTCGGTCACCACTAAAATCCGAAGTGGAGCGTCGAGCCCCGAGCGCCTGGGCCGCCGGCGGCCGAGCATGCTCAGAGGACGCCGCGCGCGCCCCGCCGCGCGCGCCCCTGCGCCACTGACGGCCCGGCCTCCGCCTCCCCGGCGGCGCGGACGAGGACACGTCAGGGGCATAAATAAATAAATAATTCCATTCAGCCGCCGGCAGCGGGGCGGGCGGACCGCGGCGGGCGGGGACCGGGCGCCGCCAGCGCGGAGACGGACAGCAGGTAACGCGGGCGCCGCGCGGCGGGGAGGCCGGGGGCGGCGGGGCCGGGGCGACGGGGTGACGGGCGCGTCCGCCCGCGGGAGCCTCGGAGGCTCTGCCCGCCCAGCCGCGCCGCACCCAGCCGTCCCGCTACCTCCTGCTCGGCCTGCGGGCTCCGGCCGGCGCGCCTGTGCCGCGCGCGTCTCCAGCATCCCGCCCGGGGCCCGCGCCACCGCCGCCGCCGGAGGAGGAGGAGGTGGAAGAGGAGGAGGAGGAGGCGGGCGTGGGCGGCCGCGCGGAGATGCCGGGAAGCGGGGCCGCTGCCCAGTCTCAGCGTCGGGGCCGGGACGGCGCGGCGGTGCGGGCGGACGGCGAGGTGGGTTCGGGCGCGGGCGCGAAGGTGGCGGGCTGCGGGCCCCGGGGCCGCGCCTCGGGCAGAAGCGCCGAGTCCCTGCAGCTGCTAGGCCGGCCCCGGCGCCAGGTGCGCGGAGGCCGGGGGCGCAGGGCCCGCTCACGTGCCGCCCGCTCCCGCTCCCGCTCCCGCCTGCCGCATCCCTCTCCCCGGCTCCCGAGCTGACAGCGCTGCGGATGGCCTGGGAAGGGTACTTTCCGGGCGGGACCGGGACAGCAGATTTTGTGGTTTCACGGCACAGATATTAAAACGAAAAACACAGATACACTCACACCCCAACGGGAGAGGAAACGAAATTTTCCTACAAGCATTTCTTTGACTGTAAAAACTAGTCAGTTTTTCATTCCTCCTCTGTTCTCCGATCCAAAATCGACAAAGCACAGGGATAAAAATAGCGAGTTGCAATGCACTTGACGCTGAAAAAGACCGTGCAAGAAGAAATTGTGGTCATAAGTACCCTTTTCTTGCACACCAGGGTTCAAGGCTAAATCCAACCAGGACTTAGTTGCAAACTTTTAACAGACAGGACCACTTGAATGTGCTTAGTCATTGGAACCACCGATACTGTTACGCTTGGAGAATATGGCTCAGACATCACAGTTGGGGGCTGCAGGTGACTCATTTGGTCCTGGAGAAGTAACCCTAGCGCCACTTTCTGCATAGGAACGTAGTACATTTAAATCATCCCGAGGACAACTGAGTGATCCCACGGATGGTTTAACTGTAGAGAATTTAGTGTTGGCATAAAATTCAGAAAGTAAAAACTACTTTTTCTAGATACATGAACAGTTTATAGTAGTGTACTGCTCTTTTTCTTTATGTTGTGTTTTAATAATGACTTAGGATCGAAACTTTAATTCTGGTTTCCAGGGCCCTAAAAATGCTCAATAGGTCAGTAGACATGCACTTACTATAGCATCTGATTTATATTTTTGGCTTTGGACTCTCTTAAAGGTAAAGAGGGCAGAGCGACCTAAAGAAATGTCTTTGTGCGGAGTTACATTCCTGGATCGTGGAGCTGATATAAAAAGTTGTCCCCGGAACTTGTTGTTTGATTCATTTGCCAAACATTTTTAGTGGGAAGGGAATTAAGTATAGATTCAGTAGGGCCTAAAGTTGAGACTTCAGATTTGTTTCTGTACTTTTCTAAGATTGAATAAATTATTTAATTATATTGCCTTCATTTTTTTCTTGTCAATACACTGTGATAGATGGTACCTCCCCAGATGCAACATTGTGAGAATGAAGTATAGAAAACACCCAGAACATAGACGAGCTGTTTATGAGCCTCTAAATTCATTATCATTCCAGACAACCTACTGGGTTATCAAGATAAATGAGGCTGTAATTCTGTTCTCAAGAAATTCACATCTATTATTCCAGGTTAATCTTTCTCCTATCCTGTTTGATCTTCAGTTTTTCGAAAAACCTGAAAAGAGTTTGGAAAGTTTAAAAATTGAAAAAAAAAGTCTCTAAGATCTCCCAAAAGGCAAATTTGAGAAGCACCACTAGTCTCAGGCTGGTGTGTTTCTCCCCGTACATTTGCCTGTTGCTGGTGAGCCCGTGTAAGCAGATACAGGAAGATTTCTCCTTGCTCAGAGGATATGATAGTCCTTCCATGAAGATTATCTTTGCTATTGAATTGATTTACGTTTTTTGAGAGAAGATAAAGGGCTTCAGTTTTTTCTGTACTTTGGACAGACAGACTTATAACTTCCTGGAAGCCTGATAAAATAACTTTAACATGTTCAGAGTGCTCACTGTATTTTAGAGCTTGCTGTATTCCTGTTACATGTAAAAGAACCCCCAAAACCAAAACCAAAACACCTTATGGGGCAAGTCTGTCCTGATTCAAATTTCCAAAGGAATTTAGGCACAATTATATGACTTAAAGGCATGACATAGTCTGTTTTGTTACTGTAACAGAATTCTTGATGCATTGGATAATGAATAAAGTAGTTGGGTTTAACATACTGGTGGCCATGAAGTCTAAACAAGTTGCTGAGGTCCTGTGACAACATCACAATGATGATGTAGAAGGAAAGTGGGTACGAAAGGCCAGTCAGTGGGGTGGCCTTACTTTTAACAGTCTGCTGTCACTACAGCTTCTTTTTTTTATTGAATTCTTTATTGGTACAATTTATATACATCTCAAAATCACATATAACATTGGGAAATTTGTACCAGTATATGCCACAAGTTAATTCTCATTTTTACGCATATCCCTACCCACTCCCCCCTCCTCCCCCCTTATACATGCTCTTTTATTTTCTTTCTGTATCATATTTGTTCCTTCCCCTCATCTGTCACTACAGCTTCTAATCTAGTACATTGTGATTTAATCTAGTACATTGTAATCTAGTACTTGTGAGACAGAAACTCTCAGAGTCTCCTCCTGACTCATGATACCCATTCTTTCTTCTTTTCTTTTCGGATATGGGGACTAAGCCTAGGGTCTTCCCACTAAACTATATATCCCCAGCCCTATTTATTTTTCAGACAGAAGCTCATAAGTCTATATGTTGCCCAGAATGGGCACCAAACTGTGATCTTCTGCCTCGGGCTTTGAGAGTGCCGGGACTACAGGCTCTCGTCACCACCAGGCCTGATTCCCCGTGCCTCTCAAAGATCCCGTGGCACCTCAGTCCCATTCTGTGAAGGCACTAAGTCTGCACAAGAGTTTTGGTGGGGAGAAAGTGTGTTCCAACCGCGGTAAGAGGTGGCCCTGAGGCCGGCGCCCCGGCAGCCCATCTGTCTTCATCGGCTGTGCGGCGGAGCTTCAGCTTTTGGAAGGCCGCTCGAGGGGAAAAACTGTGATGCCCTTCATGACTTAATGCAGCGGTAGTGATGAGGAACTGATTCTGGAAGGAATGAAGGGAGGACAGAATGAGCGAGGCAGAAACGGAGGGAGAGAGAAGGAAATAAGGAAGGAATAGGCCAAGAGCGCTTCTGTCTTGAGTTTTGAATCTGGCAGGAAACCCCACATGGATTGTGCCCAGAGGCTGGGATAATTCCTTCCCTCAAAGGATTCTGTGTCTAGTCATCTACTCTATGAACTAGACAGTATTTATGTCTTAGGGTGGACAAATCAGGAGACTTTTTCTGTACGCTATAAACCTCAGTAAGAAATATCCTCAGAGTAGACGAGAAAAAAGAAAAGTCAGGGAAATAAAACATTCATGGGTGCTAGGTTGTGTTTCACTTAAGGCCCTGGCTGTGTCACTTAACTAATTAGGTTGGGTTGATGCATCTCTTTAAATTTTGGTTTCTCATCTACATAAAGAAGATAATGACCAACTTTATGTGTTTTTTGTAAAGTATGGCAGTGGTTGAGAAAGTGTCTGTAAAAGAGCACTGTGCCCTGTGCATACGTAGAAATAACTCAGTAGAGTTTGTTTTTAAGTGTTTGGCCTTAAGACTTGTAGGTTATTGTAAGAATCACTGATAGACAAGATGGATTCATTTATGTGCAAATGGATACCCCTGGAGGACACGTTAATGAATTAAATAAATAGATCACAGATAGGCAAATACCCATCTTCTCTTTGATATGAGCACCTGTAGATGCAAATGAGCTCTAGAAAGTATGACAGTTTTGTAGAATGGGAAATTTCCAAAGGAAATTTGGCATGGGAATGTAATGAGGGGAAGGAATAAATATGATTCAAAGAAAATAAAAGAGCATGTATATAGGGGGTGGGGAGGTGTGGGTGGGAAGAGATATGGGTAAAAATGAGAATTGACTTGTGTCGTATATTGGTACAAATTCTCCAATGTTATGTGTGATTGTGAGATATATATATAAATTGTACCAATAAAGAATTCAATTTAAAAAAAGAATCACTGACAGAATTTTAGCAGACATTTGGAAACTCTCAGAATTGTAAGCTTCACACTGATGCCATAACCAGGTTAAAAGGCAAGATAAATCCCTAAGTGGAATCCCCCCTGAGAGATCATCCTGGTTTGTTAGACTTTCTTTCTTTTTTCTTTTTTTGAGACAGGATCTCCCTTTGTAGTTCAGGCTGGCCCTGAGCTCACTAAGTATACCAGGCAAGCCTCGAAGTCAGCAGTCCTCCTGCCTCTGCCTCCTGAATGCTGGGATTAAAGGCGTGAGGCACCATGCCCAGCATTGTATGTGGTTACCGGGGATTGAACTCAGGACCTTGCGCTTGCGAGGCAGGCGCTGGAACCACTGAGCTAACCCTCCAGCCTGAAGACACAATTCTTGACACCTACTACTTACAGGAGAGGTTTATTTTGGCTCCTGGTTCAAATACTTTGACTCCTTGGCAGGAAGGTGTGCAGAGGAGCACAGCAGAGGAAGAGCTGGTGAAGTGTGTGATGGTCTCCAGGAAGCAGAATGAGAGAAGAGAGGAGTCGAGAAGGGTGATAGAAATAAACAGTGAATCTAAAAGACACATATTTGACAAATTTTTAGGAAATTAAATATGATAATACTTACTTTATTTGAAAATTGATTTTTTACCGTTCTGGAAACATCTACTCAGTTCTTTTCAGATATGTCAAAGTTTCATTCTGTGGTAATCAAACGTATGTCATAGTGTTTCTCCACAAGAGGAAGTTTTTGGGACCTTTGGTGGTGCGTTTGGTTGTCTCATTTGGGACCTTTTGGTTGTGCATTTGGTCATTTGTTTGACTAAATGTCAAAGGGCATTTAGTGTCTATGACTCTTAGTTCATGCTGCTATAATAAACTGTAACAGGCTAGGTGTCTTACAAATAGCAGAAATTTGTTTCTTACAGTTCTGTCAGCTGGAAATTTGTTATCAGGCTACCACCATAGTTGGGTTTTGGTGAGCATTAGAATCTAGGGTGCAGACTGCTGACTTCTTGTATTCTCCCACATTGGAAGGAAAGTGAGAGGAGAGCTCTCTAGAGTTTATGTTCTTGATAGCACCCCCATGACCTACTTAGCTCCCAAAGGTCCCACTGTCACTACTGTTCCCTTTATGACTGTGGTTTCAAAATACAAAATTAAGAGGGCACATACTCAGTCTTTAACCTATTCACTCTTTTTTTACATGCCAATGTCTTCCCTTCAGTCATTGGAAGAGTCAAGAATTCCCATTTATGGTGTACTCTACTTTTTAGCAGAGTAGTACCAGATGTGGTTGAATATTATGTGTGGATATTATTCTCAATATCAAATTGAGAATGTCTAAGAAAATTTTCTTGGCATCAAAGTATTTGTTTTGCTTCATATTATTAAAAAAATCTTGTATGAAAACACTTTGATGTGAAAGAATGAGTTCTTTATTCATGAAGTATGGGACTCATTAGCATTTCATTCACATAGGCCTCATGATTTCCAGATCTTCATCTGCATCCAGTTGGCAACAGCTGTTGGATGTTGGCACTTGATGCTTCTTGAATCCTTGTTTGTCCTCCTCATACCCCTTGTCTGCCTCTCCTCTGGTCACTCTTTGGCGTTCCTTCTTCAACTCGTGTTTTACATCCTCTGAGTCAAGTGTGTCCTTCATTTCATGTTTTCAGTTTTTGTTTTGTCTTTGTTCTGTCGATTGTCCAAGTTCATGTGTGCTCACATTCCAGTTTGCCTTAGTGGGGAAAACTCCCAAGTCATTCTCTGTAGCCCTAACATTTCCTCAAGTTGGGGGCCTTTCTAGGCATTTTCAGATATCTGCTGGATACTCTACTTTATGCCGTGCACTCTTCTCTAAGCCTCTGTGGTACCTTTCTTTTTTGTTGTTCTTCCTGGGATGCTCCTGGTGTCAGCATTACTCTAGTCTAGCTTTGGATATCGCTCTCCCTCCAGGCTGTTGTACATCCAGAATACCCATTATCAAATACTTGTACTGAAACATACCTTTCTGTCTACCTGTAATAAACACTGGTAACTTCCATTACATAGGATGGAGGACTAACATTTCAGTCCCTATACAATGTAGTTCCAGGCTCATCTCCTAACACCTCCTTACTCAAGTCAAACTTTGGTTATGCTGTTAATCTTGAAATGTTGGAATTTCCTGCTATTTTAAGTTTTAGCTTTAATTTCACCTGAGATGAAATACTGCAGCCAGATATCCTCTGATACCTTCAGATAGATGATAGAAACTTTCCAACACTGAATTTATAATATCTTATTTATTTTTATTTTCAACATTTTGTTACAGCACCATTTGTGTAAGTTTTCGATTTCCCAAGATAATAAAGATTTCTGCTTATTGGAGGGGGGTGTCCAAAATCATGACTCGTTTTACAGTGTGGTGGATTAGGGGAAATCTGTTCTGGCTTTTAAGGATTGTTTCTGTGTGGCCCTCAATGTGTTCTGTGAGCACTCTTTATGGTTTATTTTAAGTATACACAGTTGAGGTAGCCTGTTCTTTTAAAGGCAGTTCCAACTGGGACTAAATTCTCTTTGCTCTCCCTTGGGTGTTTACTCAATTTTCTTGCCCTGAAATAAATCTCTTTTCCAGTTCAACAACAGTGTATACATATATGGTAACAGTTAATATGGCTTATGTTTTTCTCTAGCAATGTATTTGGTTTTTCTGCCTCTTCTATATGTGACCTGGTTAAGCTATTTTTTCAGGCTTATTGCATTTTGGAGAAATGTCAAGTTCAGGAAAGTCAAGAAATGTACAAAACACTTTAAGGATGATAGCGTGTTTTTATAAACATAAGTATTGAATTGTAGCTTATGACAGAGCTGACTGTGCATATAACTTCTTCAGGTGAAGTGAGAAGGTGGGACATCAGCGTGTGTGTAGGTATCTTCTTCTGAGAGACCCTTTTTTTCTTAGTATTGGATGTTTCTCTGTGGCCTTCATTGTAACAAATGAATAAATGAAATTATTGAAAGGAATAAAGGAAAATTCACTTTAAAATTTGATTCCAGTTGGAGATCAGCTAGTCAACAAAATCACTCTCTTTTTTAGAATAATGAACTCAGAATTAAAATAGCAAACATGCCACCATGTATGTGTATCATAAGTGAGTTCAGAAATACTGGACCAAAAAATGATTATAATGTAAAATTAAAGGGTTAAGCTATTGAGTAAAATTAGTTTGCCTTTATGGAGCTTTCTGTATGTCAGGCATAATTTTAATATTTTACATGTTTTAACTATTTTAATTCTCAAAACTTTTTCAGGAAGCATGTTTATTCTCCTCATTGTAAAGATGAGAAGATCAGCACTAGGGTGAAATATTTTGTCAGTGTAGGAATTTAATCTTTCCATTTAAAGAAGTACATTTGGAGGGGAGCCAGGAAGCCTGTAGGAAACATTGACTATCTGGTCAATTAGGAACACACGGGTGGTGATGGTGGGTTGGAGAAGCATTATGGACTGAAGAACAGCATGT
Organism: Thryonomys swinderianus; assembly: GCA_004025085.1. Classification (NCBI taxonomy): domain Eukaryota; kingdom Metazoa; phylum Chordata; class Mammalia; order Rodentia; family Thryonomyidae; genus Thryonomys; species Thryonomys swinderianus. Next base: position 20,054 of record PVIC010010305.1, on the reverse strand, counting down.
CCAGGTAAGTATTCCCCTTAGTTTGTTTCATGTTGTAATGGTTAAATACATGTGGGATGTATTTAATACATGTGGGACTTCAAGGGTGTCCTAGGCTGGGTACCTATGGGCATATAGGAATAGAGTAGGCTGTGGGAGAATCATCATGGATTGGACGCAGATCAAATCTACAATGGTGGGATATTTTAAGAAAGTCTCTGACATATTTAAAGCTAGTGAATGCAATACCTCACAGGTTTTTCATTCCTATTGGTGGAGCGATTTAATAGATGCATTCATATTATACTTGATTAGGTTCCTTTGTTTTTAAATATTTCTCAAATTTCTTTTCTCTAGAATGTCTTCAAATGCTTTGTAGCACTGAAAATACTAATAGTGCAAATTATATTGTGGTTAACAGATTAAATTCCTACACTGACAAAATATTTCACCCTAGTGCTGATCTTCCCATCTTTACAATCTTTACACAGTTAGGTATTCATCTGTTGTTCTAGATACTGTTTTAGATGTTAGAGAATGACTATGAATACCACAGGTAAATTCTTATTAGTCTTCTGTTATATAAATAGTCAAATATATCCTTAAAGTAAAATTTGCAGTATATTCTAGAGCAAACGTTTTGCAGTCTATCCTACTCTATATTTTTCTTTTTACTATCTTTCCTTTTTTTCCTCCATTCCTGTCTTTCAGGGTTAGACCATGGTTTTTGGAGGTAGATAGGATAGACCTAACCATGGAAATTTTTGACTTCTGAGATATTTCACTAAACTTAATATGTTAACTTTCACAATCCAGTGTTCTCACTTTGAAAACAATTTCATGGTTTGTTGTTGGAGAGTAATAAATAGTGTTGGTAACCAAAAAATGATAATCATAATTCATTTCATTTTTTATCTTCCCTATAGTTTTAGTGTATTTTTAGAGTTTCCTTATTTCTGAAAAATTATGTTCTGTGCAGAAGTACTTATAGCAATTCATGCCCTGAGCCAAGTAGGATTAGAAATTATATATTGACTTTACAATAATGTACATTTTTTTGAATATGTAGAAAATTTTGTTTTCTGGATCATATAAAAGGAAACTCAAGCACTGATAAAAGTGCTGCAAAAGTATTTAAGTATTGAAATTTTACTTAGCATAAGAAAGGATAGGTCAACTGAAAGTATATCTCAGAGGAATTTTGGGATGGGAATTCCTTAGTTCCACTTAGACATAGTAGTGCACATACGCACATGTAGAAATTCCTACAAACAGAAGAAGGAAACTCCTCTTACCATGACTTGAGAGAGTGTTGTTCACATTAAAAGACCAATGTGGTTATTGGTAACATTGAAGTACCTCCTATGTGTCTGCCTTTTTTTTTTTTTTTTGAGACAGGGTCTCACTCTGTAGTTCAGGCTGGCCCTGAGCTCACTATGTAGCCCAGGCAAGCCTTGAACTCAGCAATCCTCCCGCCTCTGCCTCCCGAGTGCTGGGATGACAGGCATGAGCCACCACGCCTGGCACGTGTCTGCCTTTTTATAAACATACACTCATTATTACCAGGTAAACTAGATTATATCCCTTTACAAATATGAAAACTCAAGACTCAGCAGGACGCGCTGCCTGTTAATGTGCCCCAAGAACTGGCCCTTTAGCAGATGTTTCCATGCGGGTAAAATGCTGATGGTAATTAGCTCGTGATCAAATATTTTAAATCAATGGAAATGTGAAGTAGTCTGGAAAGAGACCTGGAAAGATACATGTAAGATGTTTCTCCTGCCTTCCTCCACAGAATACAATGTTCAGAAATAGGTGTGTATATGAATTGAAGGCTTACTAACTAAAAAATACAATCCAGAGTAACATAAATATTTAAAAGAAGAGACTTAAACTGCGGATTTAGCCCAAGTGCTACTGCGCCTGCCTGGAAAGCACAAGGGCCCAAGTTCGATCCCCGGTACTGAAGAAAAAAAAAAATAAGAGACTTGTTTTGTATAGTAAAACCTGCTGGATCAAATCCAGTCTGCTGTGAGTTTGTGTTTATTTATTTAATATAAGTGTTTTCCCATATCAGGGAAATGTTGAATGGTTGTGATTTAGCCAGCAAACTCTAAAATATTTACTGTGTGAGAATTTAAAGAAAAAATATTTGCTCGCTCCTGTGCAGGATTTCAGGAAACAGATACCGTATTCTGTGCAGAGGAATCAAAAGCTTTAATTAAAGAAGCAGAATTTGTTTGGGAAAAAGAGTTACCTACTGTTTGTTTAAATGAAGAGAAGAGATGGTCATTGTAAGTCCCACAGAGCTCAAAATCAAAAGGAAAAAGATGGGCAGGTATAAAAGTCCACTGAGGAATAAGACCATGTTAGTATGTATAATTTATATGTTATAATCATTTGTATTAAGTGGGCATCTAGAACACTGATCTTTAAATCTGTTGAAAGGTTTGAGTCAACTAGTGAACTATTTAGGATCGTTTTATTTTTCTCAACACTTTATGATGCCAAAGTGTAGGCCACATTGACAATCATTGACCTTTATTTACTCACTGGGTGAAAATGATTATTTTCTGTTGAAGGCACAATTACTTTTTTCTTCCATTTATCATTCATAAACTGCAAAAATGATGGGGAAATGCTAGTAATTATTTTCTAACCATTATTTATAATAAAATAAATACTAGCACACAATTAAATGCCAACACTATATGGCAGCATCTTTTCTAAGTTATCTCATTAAAAATGTAGAAAAATGTGAAATAGATGTTCCTATTCTCATTTTGTAGAAGAGAGCACTGAGGATTAGGTAGAAGCAGCTAATTGGTATAAAATTACAAAACTAGTAAGAAAATACTCCTTATACAGTAGGAACAAGAAATTGAGTCATTGAGAATGACCTTTAGAGCTAGGATATCAATAAATAATACTTCTTAAAATTTAAAGAAGTGAATGTTCCAATTTTTGCATCGTGTGACTTTTTATTCACAGTACTGCACAGCATGTTAAAAAGTTGTGTCAGCTTTTACTGACAATGCTGCTCTAAATTCTTATTGAAAATTCTGACTTTTAATAGAACTGCTGTTTTCTCTACTTGCTCAGTCTCTTTTGCTTTCTAAAACTCCGTGGACTGATCTCTTTGCTTTGGCTCTTAATGATCAGTTACCTGTAATCTCTCTTTTTTCTTCCTTTGCCTATAGTGTCTCTATCTTATAGTCATGGATCCCATATAGCTATTGCATAAGGCCTGTGGTGTAGCAAACAAGTGCTTGAATGTATTTTCCTAAACCAAGGATTACTTTAGAGGAGAAAGAATCAGTGATGCTGGATACCAGTAATCTCCACTTCCACCTGAGGGGGTAGGAGTGAACCATATATACCTGTGAACAATGCTTTTCATTTAAATGCAGGGCTCTATGGTTTTTCTTTGCTGTATTGGAACTACCAGCATCACTACTTTTGTATGCTGGGGCTACTGCTAAGTAAAGTGAGAGTTATCTGAACACAAGCACTGTAGTACTAGCACAGTTAAATTTGATAACCTGGAGGGACTGCTAAGTGACAAGGAGCAGGTAGGATATACAGGCAACCCAGGCAAAGGGATGATTCTTTTCTTGGGTGGCATGAAGAAGAAAAGTGTGAGAACTTATCACCATACACAAAATGGCACACAATTAAAAACTTATGAGGGCCAGAGGGTTAGCTCAGTGGTTCCAGCGTCTGCCTCGCAAGCACAAGGTCCTGAGTTCGATCCCCGGTAACGACATACAATGCTGGGCTTGGAGACTCACACCCACCAGCCAGCAATACCACATACCACAGTGCCGGGCGTGGTGGCTCACGCCTGTCATCCCAGCACTCGGGAGGCAGAGGCAGGATTGCTGAGTTCGAGGCTTGCCTGGGCTACATAGTGAGCTCAGGGCCAGCCTGAACTACAAAGCGAGACCCTGTCTCAAAAAAACAAAAAACCATAAAAACTTATGAATTGCTTATTTCTGGAATTTTCCATCTGGCCTTGCAGACCATGACTGACCCTTGGTAACTTCAGAAAGACTATAAATGATGGAGCCGTTGTATTTGCTCCTTTTTCTGAAGTTAAGGGGGCAGTATTTGTTAGTATTTTGCTAATGGGTATGGAAAAATAATGAAGTAGGACAAAGCAAATGAATTAGATGAAGCCACAGGGAGCCTCAAAAACCTAAGTGTATTTTTCCCTTTGGGCCACATTAGCATCTCTATAGTGAATAACCTGGCCACTGTGCCTTAGGGAAAACATTAATGACACATAGAAATATCCTAGTGCTGGAGGATTTACAGATAGCACATCTAGAGCTCATATATAAATATTATTTCCTTTTTAAATTATTAAATTCTTAAATAATATACACTATTAAGAAAAATATTTAAGTGAGGAAATGTGTGACTTTTTATTGTTTTTTATTTTAGTTTTACTAATAGTAGATTGGTACTCTATTTTGGTAAGAAGCCTGGCATATCATCTAGACTTGTTTTCAAAAGTTCATTGAAGGACAGGGGATTTAGCTCAGTGTTTCTGGTACCCTGCCTCCCCAAAGTCATGAGTTTGGTACCTGGTACAAACAAAACAAAACAAAACAAAAACCCCCTAAAAACAAAAAAATGCTCATCCAAAAGGAAACACAGTTTTAAAAACTTGTCACAAATTCAGAAATTTAACTATGACTATGTCTTGGAAATCTTAAGTATTTATGACCAAAATTATTATGTATATTTGAATTTAGTTTGTAATTTTCATTCAAGGGTGAATGTTCCATGCAACTTTTTTGATCTACAAACTATTTTAAATTATTTCACATTTTATTAATCTTATTTTATTAGCTCTTTTACCTCTGAAGCAGTGATACAGCTATACATTCAGAAAATGGACAGCTATACATACATTCAGAAAATGACTATAGTCTCTAAAATGTAAGCTTGAATATATAACTTTTGGTACTCTCACGGTGTCTGAAGAATTTTTAAAGGGATTTATACACCCAAATTCTTTTAATTGGAAAAGAGGGAAGATAATACAGTTAAAACTGTTGCTGCTAGGTGTATGCTAAAGTTAGGGTCATGCAAGCTTTTACAGGAAATGACTCCCTGTCTGTGAAAATCATCATTTCATAGCCTCAAAAACCTCAATCTGAGCATTATTACCACCAGTTCTTTGTTTTATTTTGTCGGGGTGGGGGGGTTCTCCCTTACTATGTAGCCCAGGCTGGCCTTGAAATCACCGCAGTCCTTCGCCTCAGCCTTTTCAGTCCCGATGTTGTAAGCACGGACCATCACGCCTTGGTTATCAGCAGTTTCAGCTGGAAATTTAGTGCAGGATTGCTGAGGTGGGTTAGGCAGCAAGACTATTTCCAGATCCACACTTTCCTCCATGTTCTATATTGTTTTCCCCTGTAGAGCTGAATTCTTCTTTTCTGCATACACTGTGTATAGAAGAGGGAAATTATAAGAACACTGAAACACAGATATTTAAGGGTTGCCCTTTTAAAACGTGCTCATTAAAAAAAAATCACATTTTAAAATTTAAAAGCATACTTAGAAGTCTTCATCCAGAAACAAAAGAAAAAAATGAAAGGATAAAGACATTACCACACTTGTACATACAAAATCCTTCTTTTAAAAATATTAATTGTGAACTCTAAGTTGGGGCTGATAGCAGTACTGAGAAACCAAGTACACATCAGTACTAAAGCTATGTTGAAATAATTGGGACTTTCTAACATTTTACTTCTCAGAGTATTTGATGATCAAACAAATACATGCAGCTCTAGCTATGTGGTGTTAGTACCTTTTCATTACTGGATCCAAGATAATAAAATTAACTTAAAAGAGACGATTTATTTTGGCTCACAATTTCAGACATTTTAGTCCATGGTTTGGCTGGCCCTGGCAGTTCTGGGCCGGTGGTGGGGCCAAAGCCATGGCAAAAGGCAGAAGGTTGATTGGAAGATGACAGAGAGAGAAAAGCAGGGAGGACCAAGCTCAGGACAAGATACAGTGCTCATGCACACCTCCATGACCCACTCACTTCAACTAAACCATTCCTCAGAAGTTCCCATCGTTTTCCAATAATGCCATCAAATTATAAATTTTTAATGCATTTTTAATCTTCTGATAAAATTAGAGCCTTCATGATCCAGTTGCCTTCCACAGTTCCCACTTCTGAGCACAAAGGGCTAAAAAAAAAACTATGTCTAAAAATATTTGTAGAAATAATTGTTCATTAAATAAATGAATTTCATTATGACTACAGAGTCAGCTTGAGTTCATTAAGCACCATTCAAACAGTTTAGCTCTGAACTCTAGCCTTGTAATAAGAACTTCAAAAATAGTACTGTAATGAAATTCTTACATACATATTTAAACATGTTTCTTTCATAATACATAATTTCAAAGGGCATGATTAGATAATGAATGTTTCTAACAGTAAAGCTATTAAGTTGAACAACAGTAGGCTTTATTTATCAATTTTTTTCCAGTCCCATGGTGCTATGACAAAATACATTGAAATGAGTAACTTACAAATAACAGATTTATTTGTCACAGCTCTGGGAGTTGGGAAGCCCAGGGTTGAGGTGCTGGCAGACTTGATGTCTGGTAGGGTCCACATTATGTTTCATAGATACCTGTCTTTGCTGTAACCTTACATGGTATAATTGGCAAGGAAGCTCTTTGGAGTCTTTATTAAGGCCTATTTGTGAAGGGTTCCCTCTCATGATCTACATGTCTCCTGTAGGTCCACTTCTTTATGTGCTGTGTTTGAGGTTAGGTATCAATGTATGGATTTTTGAAAGGATAGAAACATTCAACCTGTAGCAAAGTTTTATGCTGTCCAACACTCTTACAATGTAAGTGTGGTTTATCTTTATGGTTGACAGGAGAATCTGATTCATGCACTGTAATTTAAATATCTCTTTTTTGACTCTGAAAACATATCAAATCAGAGAAGTTGGGAAACTTACTATGTTCAAGATACAACTACCCACCAAATAGCATTTTCCAGGAGAGAGCTGAGGCAAACAATAAACCTTTCAGTATTTATACCTTTATAGACCAGAACATGGTTCAACTTTGAGACAAACTATTTACAAAAGCCAACAATTGTAAGACAATTACAATTAATTGTAAGACAATTCAAACAAGACAAATTATGTAAATTATATATTTCTGAATGAGTAAAGCTTCCTCCATAAAAATTGAACTAGAGATGCAAGTTGAAAATATGCTAGGATTATGACCAGTAATCGTGTTACACTTCTTCATGAATTAAACAAATATGGTGCACAAATAGAAGGCTCACCTGGGCCCTGGCGCAGCAGTCCATGTTCTCAGAGAGTTTCTTGGGGTAAGAAAACTTTGCTATGGACTCTTTTGTCTCCTGAAAAGAATCGTCTCTTGTAATCAAATCACAAGGTAATGATTTCAAAGGAAGTAGTTTGTATGTGGTCCTTTTCTTATGAAAAGGTATCAGAATAATAACACAAGGTGATTTATAGGCCATGATTTTGTTATAGAATCCAGCTCTTACTTCGAAACGTCAAGTGTTCTTTGCCTGTGCAGCCACAATGATTGAGCAGGTCTTGTCCATGTTCCTAACATGGGAACTGAGTAGCCAATGTGACAGTAGTAAGGAGTAGAGTCTTTACAAGTGATTATTACAAGGACTTCTCCTCTGTGAATGGAATTAAGGTCTCATGCAGCCTTTGGCCTTTTTATCCTTCTGCCAAGTGAGAAATGTGCAGTGCTCCTCTCCTCCAAAGGATGGAGCTGTTTTGGAAAGAGGAACGTGGCCCCTCTCTAGACTTTGAACTGGCCAGCACCTTGGTCTCAAGGCTTCCCACCTTCTAGACTATGAGAAATACACTTCTGTCCTAAGTTACCCAGTCCCTTGTGCTTTGCTGTATTAACACAGTTAGGTAAAGGTGACAGCTATTTCCTTTTAACTCCCTGGGAAATTTCTTGTATTCCTAGAAACCTGAAGATAAAAACACAGAATGACTTAATTTCATAGTTTTTCAGTATAATCTCCATGTAGTGATCAGTCGTAAAAAACTTTCTTCATTTGACTTTGACCTTTTGTTTCTTTAAGTGTCTTGAGAAAAAGATTACTTGGTAGGATTGAAAGGGAGTATGTGGAGAGACCTGAAAAGTAGCAGAAGTTCAAATGCTGAGTTTGCTTCCTTGTGAAACTGACACACGGTCTAGTGACCCCATCGCACCAGGGAGAACCCCAGCAGAGTCACCAGCGCTCTTTGGCCGGGGACTGTTCTTACTCTTGGAGGATCATAGATGATACTGCACCACTCATCTGCACCTGATCTGTGGTTGAAGCAAAGTCCTCATTTCAACGCATAGTTCCTTACATTGCTGACACTGTTTTCACAACTTCATCCTTCATTAGGCGTGACAGTTTATCCTGGTAGGTGCATCAAGGTCAGCGGCCCCCAGAAGGGAGCCTGTCGGAGCCTGCTTGTTGCCTCGCTTTGCACCCTGACCTTGTTCTTGTTCCATGACTTAACTCTGTTGGATCTTGGCATTCACTCCGGCCAAGACCTGATGACTGTTCTCTGAAATGCCCTTCAATTTTACTGGAAGGGGAACTGCAAATAACAGTCATGGGAATGTAGCAGCTCACAGAAGCCACGGTGACAAAAGCATAAAGGGCAAGCGACAGCGTGATGCCTGAAGTACCCTGTGTGCCATGGAAGCACCCTGGGCCTGTAACCTTTAGGTAGAAATAAAGCAGCATCGCACTGTACACTGTTTTACTTGGCAGGGCCTATAGAATTGAAGGCCCTTATTAAAGTGCTTAGTGAATGTGGAAGCCCTCGGATAGTGCCTAAATAACATTATCTTGCGGGGATTCTTTCTTTTGTCTGTGACCAAAGCATTTTAGAATGTATTTTCGGCAAAACTACACAATAAGAATAACAAAAATCTTTGATCACACAAGTCAGGCATTTTAAGTAAAATGACACTAAAAGTGTCTAAATTCAGATTTACTTTCTGTAAGTTCTTTTTCTTGAATTTATTTCCGGTTTAAATGACATTTTATTTTTTAATGAAAAATTAAACATTTTTCCTGAATGAGTTGGATTTTAACTCATTTTGTTCACCTGTAATTGTGCAAAAAAAATGACTCATGATCTTTAAGGCTCTCCTAGCTCAATTTCTCAGTTATTCAGGTGTCTCAAGTTAGCTATTCATGAGAGTGAGAATAAGGACTAGACCACAGCATGAGAAAGGAGAACTGGATCACATAATTGTGACCCACAATAGTGGAGGAAAGCGTAATTGTGGAAATTAAAGAAATCTCAGCATCTCTAGGGAAAGCACAGAATATGATGAGAGATATAGCACATAAAATTTATTCCTACAGTTTTCCTTCACATTCATTATTTAAAAGGTAACTGGAATTTGTTTCTACTGTTATACAAAAAGCATATTGTCTGGCATCATTATCTAGTAAATAAATACGGTTAAAAACCTTATGTAACATGTGATTATTAAGAAAATTTCTTGGGTCCATTTTCTTTCTCAACTACTCTTAAGAACTGTTCTTTTTAGATATATCAAAAGAGGGCATTGAAAATTTCAGAATGACTTTCTTTAACATGAAGATTTTACCAAATGCTTTCTATTCTAGTGGACATTTAGTACTAGCCTACTCTGAAGTCCAAGTGCCAGCCTTTTCCTTTTCAGATTTGTAGGATCGAAACAAAGAACACTTGAACTCCAGATTTGCATTAAAGCCCTCAATTTAGAATTGTGGATTACGTTACACAAATTCTCCCCATTAAGTTGAATTGTGTGTGATCAAAGACAGAGGAATTATTTAGCCCATCTTTCTTTACCATGAGTTAATCCTGTTGAATCTATGGGAAGTGATTATACTGTTTCAATTAAAAAGTTTTCATGCATGCAGAGAAACCACCACCTGATAAGCAGCTCATTTCTTAGCCAGCTCTGTTTATTCAAAAAGGCCTTAGTATTATCCTGTGAACAAAAGTGCCAGTGAGCTGTATTCTTAGTGTTACATTTTTATTAATCTGTGAATTAGAGACATTCATATCAGGGAATCTCTGCTAGATTCCTTGCTGAAAAATTATAAGATTGTATTTCTCTCCGGATCTAGTGAAAACAACTGTATGTCCATTTTGTCCATGCTTACTGAGTAAATCAGAAATGGTCCCTGAAGTTTTAAGATGGTGTGTGTGTGTGTGTATGTGTGTGTGTGTGCATATATATATACATATATATATATATATATATTTTTTTTTTTTTTTGAGACAGAGTCTCACTTTGAAGTTCAGGCTGGCCCTGAGCTCATTATGTAGACCAGGCAAGCCTCGAAGTCAGCAGTACTTCTGCCTCTGCCTTCTCAGTGCTGGGATTACAGGTGGGAGCCACCATGCCTGGCATTGTGGTATGTGGTACTGATTGCTGGTAGGTGTGAGTCACCATGTTTCGTATTATTGTATGTGGTTACCAGGGATTGAACCAGGGACCTTGTACTTGCTGGAACCAGTGAACTAAATATCCGGCCCCTGTAACATAGTATTTCTTTTGAGCAGTGGCTACATTGATACTTATATAAATGGAAGAAGCTGCTGGTCAGGGATATGAACAGACCATGTGCACAAAACCAGCCAATTGTAATAATGACAACATTGTTAGAATGTTAGTATTCTAGGAATTATGCCCAAAACTGTATGTATTATCTTGTGTGATTGAAACACGTGAGACAGAGGCCACAATTACTTCCCTTTGTGCCTCTTTTAGAAGTAAAAGAACATGCGAAATACAGCATTAATGACTCAAAGTTCATGTTTGAGACTAGATGCTGTAATCTAATTCCACATTTTAACAATTAAGCCATAGTCTTAGCATCAGAGCTATTTGGGGCCCATGGCAGACAGAGAGGACATCTTCCTGACAACATTTCAGTTCTGCAACTAAAGTCTATCTGGATATTTCAGGGATACAAAACAACTATTTCTATTTTGCTCACCATAAATTATCACCTTTATAGTGAAAGACAAGTTCTCCAGAAAAAAACACACCACACTGATTTGCTCATAGTCTCCTGTGTCACAGGAGCCCTTAAATTGAAGACCCCAAAACACAAAAGAAAGTATCTTGCTTTTATGGTTAGGTTTGATTAAGCATGGGCAGTTATTTAGAAATGTGATTGAACAAAACAAGCATGATTCAAGTATAAACTGAAGACAAGGACAGTGAGCAAGGCCTTTCTCTTCAGATTTTTTTTTTTTTTTTTTTTTAAGACAGGGTCTCGCTTTGTAGTTCTGGCTGGCTCTGAGCTCACTATGTAGTCCAGGCAAGCCTCGAACTCAGCAATCCTCCTGCCTCTGCCTCCCAAGTGCTGGGATTACAGGCGTGAGCCACCACACCCGGCACTGTGGTATGTGGTATTGAAGGCTGGTGGGCGTGAGTCTCCACGCCCAGCATTGTATGTGGTTACCAGGATCGAACTCAGGACCTTGCACTTGCGAGGCAGGTGCTGGCACCTCTGAGCTAACCGTCCAGCCCATCTTCAGATTTTTCTTGACATCTCTGTGTGACAGCCTTTCTTTCAGGTGTGGGCAGGACCCTTCTGGAATGGGTGGGCATCTTTAGACTTATAGCCAAACAAGCGAGGTTGGAGAATTAATTTGTGACTGATTTTTATTGAGAAAGATGGGGCTAAATTAGAGCAATGTATGTAGGTATTTGGGGCTCACCTTAGGGGAAAAAAAGGACTAGTTTTTATGCATCTCATTGGGGAAGGAGTGTGCTAGTTTCTTTGTGTTGCCTCAGCTGGGCAGGGAAAGTGAAGAGGAAAGACGGAAGACAGCCAAACCCAAATAATAAAAGAAACATTTGCTCTGGCGGCCTTCATTTGGGGGGGACTGTTTTGTGAGCCCCAGCAACACTTTCCCCTCTGCTTTTCCTCAAATTTATACCAAATGAATTCTGATTTACTGCCTATGAGAAAGTTTGTTCATGTTATTCTAAATTTGCCAATATAAGGGACTTTGTTATGGATTCCTGTTGAGATTTTAGATAGACAGCAAAATAGCTCAACTTGGAAATTATCTAATGCTTATTTAAAAGAGTACTTTCCTCTTCAAAGTCCAAGTAATAGTTGCATTTATATTGGAGCCTGTTTATGAAAGATGAAGATAGCACAGTATGGTCTGCATTAGAATGATGGTGAAGCAGACCGGCCTCAACAAGACAACCTGGCCTCTGAGTTAATGACATAGTTTTTGCCTTGTGAAGCTCAGACATTTCAGTATTTCTCTTGTTTTTTCAGTCTGCAAAGTTGATGGCTAAGACTCTTTTAACTTCTTCCACTCTTGGTGTTTGGAAAAGAATAATGTTTGTGCTTGTAACCCCGTGACAGCAGGGCAGAATAAGAGTGTATGTCTCCATTGGAAAAGAAAGAAAATAGGAAGTTGGTAAGAGAAAATGATTATGATCTTTGTAGCAGAGGAGGAAGGAGGAGGGAAGTATATGAGGTAGAAAAATCTGAAGTACATCAAAAACATGTCTCAAAGGGGAAACAGAGCTTTTAATCAGAAACATGAAACTGACCACAAAAATTTACTTACCCCAAAATGTTGTCATTCATAACATTCCTTTTTTAAAAAAATTATATTTCACACCAATATCTGAGTTTTGTCCTTGGTTTTATTTTCCTTTGCTATGTATTTTAATCTGAGGTGGGATCTGGCTTGAGGGAGAAATGATCTCTACCTGGCTTCTCCCTAAATGAAGCGACCCTGCCATGCAGTGCCCCCCATTAGTGTCAAGTGGAGGCTCAGCGTCAGCAATTTCCTAGTAATGGGGCTGATTAAAGACTTGGTGTGTGCTGCTTGACCCTCCCCAGAGCATGGACTTGGTGTGTGATGGTTGGCCCATTGTTCTTTGTGGCCTAGACTCTATTTCTTTTATAAGAGGAGTTACCTGCCTGCATCCCTTATCTTCAATTGCCAGTGCTGTGTTCCTCTGTTGTTAGGGCTAGTTGATGCCTGCTCTACACACTTAATATTGATTATAGGAATCTCTGGTGCTCCAGATGATTGGATATGGAGGTACATGGGTTGAGGGTCTTTGAAACCCAGCCTGGGACCTGAAGTTCGTCCATCTTTGAGTGGATCATGTCTGTGACAACGTCTAGGTTGCCTGTACTTCAAGGTACCGCCTGTCGTATCTCTTCAGTTTTGGTCAAGGATCTTGATCTACATATGTGGACTCTCCTGTTTTATTACCTGTGATTGTCATATGTTCTCTAGCATTTAGTGGAACTAGATGTCTCATTCTTTGTGCAGCCATCAAAAATAATCTTAATTTTATACCCGAATTGCTAATCTACTTATTGTTTTACTGTCATTTGTAGATTATGGGGCTCTTTTCAAGTGAGTAATAGGTAATATAGTACAAGTAGTATTCAATTTAGTTTTTAAGAAGTACAAAGATCAGTTTTTAAAATTTAACTTCTATTAAAATATGAATACATTTTTTCTGTGTGGAAGCTAAGAAAGTGTTTGTCTACCCCTGTCTCCATTTTTTGTGTGCATGCATGTGTTGGGAAAGAAGTTGGGATAATGGATGATGAAATGACTATTTATCTTGCCATCAATGAAAATTTGCATTTTTTGGAGGAAGTTATGTATTTCAGTTAAACTTGCAGTATTTCCTCATGTGGTTTTAACTCTAATTTTTCCATTTCACCAGCCAAACATACTAAGCTTTAGTGGTATAAAAGTACTATGTGCTTCCCACATACATTTCTTTGTGCTCAAAAAAAGGAAAACATAAATTGTTAAGTGAGCTAGAAAACTATCTTTTAATGAGGAATAAGCCAACAGTAGAAGCATCTATTTAATTACCTGTTCAAACATCATTATCAGCCTACTTATATGTTGCTGGGCTCCTGTGTGAACCACTGTCATCCTTCTTCTGTGGTGAAAAAAAGTGCAATGGTCCAATCTCCTTCCTTACTCTTGATTATTTAAAATAGAACATAGACATTTGCCAAATAGTTCAGTCACAACATGCATTGATAATGTAAGACTAGTTCTCTTTTCTGTCATCAAATAGGCTGAAAGAGCTGATTTTGTACAGCCTTCTCAACCCTTAGTTCATAATGTCCCTATCTTGAATGCCTTTCAGCACCATTCAATAGATTTTTCTGTATTGATGGAAATATTTTGTATCTGGTACTATGTAATAAAGTGGCCACCAACTATGTATAGATGTTGAGAAATGTGAATACTGTGACTGAGTAGCTGCGTGTTTAAATTTAAGTTCAATTCGTTTAAGTTTAAATTTAAATAACCTAATTGGGTCACTGACTATTGCCTTGGATAGCTTAGTTTTACCATCCACTTGGTGCCATGTTTTTGATGGTGTAAGGGGAGTGTGGTGTCATGTTTTCTCTTGTGGATGACAAGTTGGCCTGTGGCAGCCTGGTTTTCCTCGTGTGTGTGTGTGTGTGTGTGGGGGGGGTCCCTCCTGGTGCTTGTACTTCTCACGATCTCAATCTCCAAGCTAATCACCACAACCTTCATATTTTGTATACCTTTGTTCTCATTTAGGAAGGGCTTTGCCATTCTTGGCCATTTCTTGGATCGTGCATTTAAAGTTTAGACTACTGTTATCAAGTTGTTATGGCTTGTGTTTAGATAGCCCCCCATAGCCTTGTGCACATGAAGTGGTACATTTTTAGAGGCAGTTGAATGTGGACTGTGTAGCGCTGGGGTTACGGTGTGTGATTACCAAACTTGAGTGACTAGTTTGGCACCGCCCTCATCCTAGTAGCTGTTGGACTCTCCTGTTGCCTTTGCTGCTGTGTGTGCACCATGTTCTTCCTCCTCTGATGCCTACTTGGCAGCCATCTATGGACCGAAACCTCCACGAACTCTAAGCCCAATAAACCTCTTCCCCTCTAATTTTGGATGTCAGGTATTTTGTCTCAGCACTGAGAGAAAAGTAATTAACACATGGAGAGGGTAATAATGATGCGATACCATTGCATTACCATTCCATAATGTCCACCTATGCTTCCTAAAGTGAGGCTTCCAGAAATTCCTCCTTACTTCCAGCTGCTGAGTTTACCACTAATTAATTTGTATAAGCCTCTGTTCTTTGAAATATGAAATCCCTCCATTGAAAGCAACTAAAAATGACACATAAAATAGGAAAGATAACAAGAAAAGAAGTAAGAAATACCCAAAGAAAACGACTAACTAAAATGGAAATTGAATAGTGAAGAGGACTACTTTGTTCAGATTTCCTTTGAACACATTTGATAAATTCAGTGAGTTGGACTTCAAAGCCCAAAAGGTTTCGTGTATCAGATCACAAGGCTGGAAGCCAGGCAGAGTGGAAATAAAAGTGATCCAAAAAGTATCACCTGAGGATTCATAATCAGCAGCCATTCTTCACGTTGTGCAGAGGAAGGTGGTTCAGAGCGTATGCAAGTTAGAGTGTTGGATAGTACCCTGGCTTTAGTGGAGCAAAAGCAAATGCTTAACTAAGTGTTCAACTTAACCCAAGCTTTAGATAATTCCCACATGATAAAGACCTAAGAGGTGCTTGTTTATAAAACACTATTAAGCAAGAATGAGGAGAAGCAGATAGAATCAGGCCCATAAAATCTTCAGATAGCAATTTTCAGTAGTGTCGCAAGGCTAAGTGACTTCACACTTCTTGAATCCAACACAGTGCAATTGACTCTGTCTCTCCTGGTGTTGACATTTTTGAGATGGAAAATAAAATTGGCTCAGCTTCACTGTACACAGTGGTAATGTACACACTTTAAAGACTGTTAGTAGCCAGATTGAGCTTTGATGTCAGCTGCAAACTTTGTTGGCTGTATTCCCTTAGGCAGGTTTCTCAATGCTTTTGTAACCGTTTCTCCCTTTGTAAAGGGAGACGGTAAGAATAGGATGTACTTTGCAGTCGTGGTAAGGAATAAATAAGTTACTACTTGTAAAAATAAGAAATGAGGAATGTCTTAGATTTAGTAGCTATTTAGTAAATGTTAGATCATTTTCTCCTGTAATGTGACGTGACCTCTCCAGTCTAATCAGCTGTGTGTGGCTGGAGGTAGAGCGAAGTGGCAAAAGGGTGTCCACTCAGGCACCTGCCTTCAGCACCACTGAGAAGCAAACGGGAACAGAGGGAGGGCTGGCAGTTGAACCCAATGTGGACTGGAAATGAAACAACTTGTCAGTTGGGACAGAAAGCATTATTATATAATTTCCTTTATATAAAAGTACTTGGATTTTGGAATTGTTTCCTAAAGAGACAAGATTTTTTAAAAAATTGCATATGTGTAAAAATTACTTCAATTTATTATTTGTTGATAATCTAGTGCCTTCAGTGCTACATTAGGTAGACAGAACATAAGGGGGTAAAGGAAGAATATATTGGTAGGAATAATTACAGATTTTAAGAGTAAAATCAAGATAAGTATTTTATACAAAAGTTTCATTGTACCCTAAAGTTATAAGAAAAATTTTAAATATTTCAAAGAATAATCTTATTTGGCTTCCTTTTAAGTACCTGGCAATTTCTGTTTTAGTTTTTTAAGATTGATTTTATTGGTACATTTTATATATACCTTATAGGAAAGATCATGTAACTTAAAAGCGAAGATACAAATTTAGCTAAACATGGATAGGTATATCCAATAAGGTTGTTAGTTATTTCTAGAACCTCTGTAACTTAAAAATGAACAAGTGAAGTTAATACTACATTTAATTCATATGGTATTTTTCATTGAACAGTGTTTTCACCAATTCATTAGCCCAATGAAGTGGACCAGTGAAATGCTGCATCACAAATATTTACCACCGGGGCTCAGGGACTTTTAAATCACTCATTCCTGGACCATAGCAAATACAGAGCCAAACCAGGCTCAGGACACATGTACTTGTATCCACGCTTGAGATTCTTTCCCCTATCCTGGCTGAAAAACGACTATGATGCTATCCAGGTGCAAGAGTCCACTCCTGAGCCCAGGGAAACTACTCATTGGTTACATCCCTTCTGCACTTTCTGGTTCTCAGTTGATGAAAACTTGGTTAGATGTGAGTAAGAGGGAAGGAAATCTTTTAGAAGCAGAAGGGAAATAGATTGTGACTGACCAAGAACAGTTTTACCTCCTTTGCCACTGTGTAAAATAGATTTAATCTCTTTAATCCAAATATATAGCACATGAAAGTCAACATGAGCCAAAAAGAGACCTTGTTCTTATAACAGTATTTATGAATCTTATTTTAATAGTTCTTAATTGTGTTCTCAAGAACAAGAGAGAAGTCATTAAAGGTACTCAACCTTTAAATGCAGAATGCTGAAATTAATTCATGTTATAACTTCAACTTCACAGGTGGGTTGTCTTGTAAATAAAACTTTTCTCTCATTAGAAATGAAGCTAATTTTGCAGTTCCCCATAGGTCTCGTATCTTTACACTATGTGATGGGTCATGCATTGACCCAGAACTCAAGGGATTTTATGCACAATTGGTGAATTAAACCAGAAGTAATTTCCTGTGGCATTATGTCACAAGCTCAGTGATAAAAAAATTATTAATTTGTTTTAAATTTAATTAAAAACTTAAATGAATTATTTCAGAAGTATGTAAGATTAATAGAACACCATTTTGATTTCTTATGCTGTATAAACTAAATATTTCTTTTGTAAGGTGTTATTATGAAATTGTTTATGCATCTGCGTATAGTCAGGCAGCACTCTTTTGGTTTTTATTAGTTGTTTTATGACTTTCATTAATTTTGCTAGAGAAAAACTCCACCTGCCTGAGGGAATTTTTTTTTTCTTCTTCTTTTTTTAAACTTTAAGTAATGTTAGGTTTTTTTTTTTTTTCCACTAAAAGGCTTCAGAAGAAGTAGGATTAAATATGAGGTTTTTGGATAAAGCCATTGTTTCTTTTCAGTTCCCATTCTTTTTTATACATTTGACAATTTTCCTCCTTATTTTTTCTGCTTACATTCCTCTTCTATCACCTGGCATTATTTATTTATGAACCTTTGTTTTTTCTTTCTTTGCTCACATTTTTTCAGCAAGATAGCTCTTTTCAACTTCAGCTGGACCCTTCAAGGCTACAGCTCTTGTCCTGGCTGATCTCCACGGCTGCGGCCCTCTGTGGCGGTGCCACACACTGCTCTTCTGTCCGCTGTGCTGGCCTTACAGCTCTGCTCGTATGCTCCCGGTTTTCCATGTCGGAAAAGAGGGTCATTTTTACCGTTTTCACAGTCACACCGGCATTTTCATCTCACCCTTAAGATTGTAGGTATTGCTTTAAATTTAATATATTTTATCCACACTGTTGTTATTCTTTTAGTTGAAAACCTTAATATAGTTTCTCCCTTCTGAACTGTCTATAGCTTCTCTTCTTTTTTATTTTTTGGTGATTTATCATACAGCTTTCAGAGCAATTTTGCTAACAAGTAAAATCTAATCATATTCATCCAATGCATAAAAACCTAAAATGGCCACACTTGATTGTTGTAAACTTTAGCTTTTTTTTTTTTTTTGAGAATTTGTACCAGCATGACACAATTTAATTCTCATTTTTCCCATTCTTCCACCCATTCTACAACCCCCACCCCTATTTACATAAGCTGTTTCCTTTTTTTATTACCATCATATTTTTCTTTCCCCATTATCCCTTCACCCCATTTCCCTTTGAATATTTTCTGTTTCACAATATTTACCATATACCCTACAGCTCATTTATATCGTCAGTTTCTCATACCAGAGAAAAGATATTTTCTGATCCGTGAGCTATTTATTTCATTTATGAGTATGTCCTGAAGGTACATTCATTTGAATATAAATGACTCAAATGTGTCATTCTTTATGGCAGAGTAGTACTCTATTTTTATAGGAAAATGATATCTTCTTTAGCCAGTCTCCAGCTGATGGGCATTTAGTTTTTTTCCCAAGACTTAGCTACCACAAAATGAGCTGCTATGAACATGGGTACACATATGTCATTGTGATATGAATCTTTTAATTCTTTCATGTACATATCTAGCAGGGAAATAGCAGGTTCAAATGGGACCTATAATCCTAGTTTTCTGAGGAATCTCCACACTGATCTCCATAGTGGTTGTACCAGTCTATATTCCCACCAACAGTGGAGAAGGCTTCCTTTCTCCTCACAACCTCGCCAGCATTTGTTGCTGGTTGATTTTGAGATAGCAGCCATTCTTTGTGGAGTGAGATGGAATCTCAGTGTGATGTTCATCTGCATCTCTCGAATGACTAATGATGTTGTACAGTTCTTCATATGTTTCTTAATTTCTTTTACCTCTTCCTCTGAAAAAAAAAGAGCTATGAATACACAAAAGGCCACATGCAAAGCCTACAGGGACAGAGCCTTGGTGACAGTGGGCTCCTCTGCAGTGCTGATGCCCACAGCGGTGAGCACACTGGGGAGGCTGGCGTGGGCCTGCCCCCGAGAAGCCTGACTCGGAAGCACCGGAGGGAGGTGTCCACAGGGGAGGATCCCAGGGTTACTGAATGCAGGAAGGTGTTTCAGGAGAAGTGGGGCTAGGAGGGCCGGGTCATGTTTTTGACCCATCGACACTTAACATGAACAAAAGGCTGCAGAAGAGTCAGTCTTTCAAAGACTGCTCTCTCCTGCTGTGCTCAGCTGAAGTCTCTCCAAGCCGGTTTGCCAGTGACATCCAGAATGATCCCATTCACTTCCTAGTGCCTCAGACTGTGCTGGGAGGCTGGCATTAATAGATGATTTGCACCACAATGCCACTATTAAGCTGTTGCTTAAATCCAGACCCTGGCCTTCCTTTTCTGCTTTGTAGTCTAGAAACAATTCTTTAAAAGCCAGAAAATCTATAAATGTGAGCAGCATGTCAAAGATGTCACCAGCCACTTCATCTTTACAGTGCTGTAAGGTTGTCGTGAAGGTCACCATACTGAATCCCAGGGTCCACTCTAGCAGCTGCTCCTCAGTGGGCTTTTCCACTAGAAAAATATATTCTTT